>BQNB010060443.1:0-35242 GCA_026074375.1 Tanacetum coccineum
ATCACTAAGACTCGAACTCGTAGTGGCTTAATCCTTTCTGTTCGGCTCAAAGCATCCGCCACCACGTTCTCCTTTCCCAGGTGATAACGAATCTCACAATCGTAATCACTTAGCAATTCTAACCATCGATGTTACCTCATGTTTAACTCTTTCTGATCAAGAATATGTTTCAAGCTCTTATGATAGTGCATTATAGATAGTGCCTCCACATCTTTAGAGCGTACACTACTGCTCCAAGTTCTAAGTCATGTGTAGTGTAATTCTTCTCATGAATCTTGAGTTGACGTGATGCGTAAGCTATGACTTTCTCCTTTTGCATCAAAACTGCGCCCAACCCTTTTTGCGAAGCATCATAATAAACCATGAAGTTCTCACTACCCTAGGGTAAAGTCAAAATTGGCGCACTACATAACTTTTGTTTTAGCGTCTGAAAAGCAGCTTCCTCCTTTTCTCCCTAATCAAACTTCACGCTTTTCTGAGTCAATTTCGTCATAGGCTTGGCGATCTTTGAGAAACCTTCGATGAATCGTCGGTAATAACCGGCAATGCCTAAAAATTGACGAATTTCAGCTGTGGTCTTGGGTGACGCCGAATCTTTGATTGACTAGATCTTAGCAGGATCAACGTGAATGCCTTCACTATCAATCATGTGACCGAGAAACTGTAATTTTGGAAGCCAGAATTCACAATTTGAAAACTTGGCGTATAACTCCTCCTTCTTAAGCAATTCTAAAATCATCTTAAGGTGTTCTTCATGCTCCTCTTTGTTCTTACTGTAGATCAGTATGTCATCAATGAATACTATCACGAACTTGTCTAAGTACGATTTGCACACCCGATTCATCAGATCCATAGATATCGCTGGTGCGTTGGTCAACCCAAAAGGCATCACTTGGAACTCATAGTGGCCATAACAAGTCCTAAACGCGGTCTTAGGTATATCCCCTTCTCAAACCCTAAGTTGGTGATGACCTGACCTCAGGCGACCTTTTGAGTAGATACTAGATCCTGGTAGTTGACCGAAAAGGTCATCAATCCTAGGTAGCGGTTAACGGTTCTTCACGGTTATCTTGTTTAATTTACGGTGGTCGATGCCCATCCCGAAGGATCCATCCTTCTTTTTGATGAACAATACCGGAGCTCCCTAAGGTGAGGAACTTGGTCTTATAATTCCTTTTTCTGAGTGTTCTTACAATAGGCTAGACAGCTCTTGCAACATGATGGGGCTAGTCTATAAGGTGATCGTGCTACAAGTGAAACATCGGGTACTAAGTCGATTTGAAATTCTACTCGGCGGGTCAATGAAAGTCCTGGAAAGTCTTCGGAAAAGACTTTCGAAACATCTCTCATGATAGGTACGTCCTCAAGTCGCTTTGACTTTTTCTCAGTCTTCTTTTCAGTGACCTGTGCCAGAAAGACGTGGCATCCCTTTCTGAATATACTTTTGAGTCTTGGTGCACGAGACGATATTTAATCTAGACCCACCTCTACTATCGCTTCTATTACCTTGAATTGTTAAGGTTTCATTACCGTAGGGGATACATACGATCTTCTCATCATAAATAATGACGGCGTGATACTTTGTCAACCAATCCATACCGATGATAACGTCAAAACTACCGAGTCCTACGAGCGTTAAGTCAATGTTGAACGGGTGGTTTAGAAAATTTAGGGTACAACCTCGAATTATAGAATTGGTTCCTATTGTCTTCCCGTCAGCTAGTTCGGTGGTGTACTTAGTGTCTAAGGTAGTTGGAACGATGTCACTTAGAAGGATAAACTCAGCGGATGTAAGGCTTCTATCAGCTAGGTTATGTGTACTTGCAATAATTGTGTCCTTTGCTTTAACTTCAGGTCCATTAGAAGTTTCGTCGACACAAGAATCTCATAATCTTAGTAATTTTAACTCACTAAAAGATAAGTCAATTGAAGGAAATCTCCTAGTTTCCTCTCATGGACGGTTTCTAGGTTTAGGTCATATAACGAAGAAGCAAATGTAATCGCACTAGTTGAGAATTGTCCTAGGGTGACTAGCGGTGGAGCTTGATTTCTTGGTTAAAGGCGCGGTGTAAGATAAGGTTGGATCTACTTGCTAAGGTTGTGTAAAACTCTACTTAGCTATAGTGTTGGCTGATACGGACACTCATGACAAGAACAACGTAAGAATACGCAAACAAAATATCGATAGAAAATGACAAAAAAAATATTTCTAACAAGGTTTTAGGGTGACTACTCCCAACATAGCATGGTTCTTTCTGAATTAGACATAGGTGATCAGGCTATGTATAATTTAGGGACCAACGATGAAATGCTCATTTCGTTAAACCAGTGTTATGTCTAAATTTTTTTATGGTATAAACGGTATTGTTTATATGGTAGCAAAACAGTCCGTAAAAACGAAAAAAGTAGTTTATAGAATGACACGAGATATTTTGTATGATAGTGGAAAATAGTTTAAGAGGTGATAGCAAAATAGTTTACGAGGAAATCACATGACAGTTTATAATGTAATAATAGTAAGGGGTTTATAATTTGGTAACAAGTAGTGACAAAATAGTTTATAAATGACGACAAAATAGTTTATAAAAGACAACGAAATAATTTATAGGATGATAACAAAATGATTTATAAGATGACATCAAAATAGTTTATAAGACGGTAGCAAAATAATTTATAAGATGATGGCAAAATAGTTTATAAAATTATAGTAAAATGGTTTATAAGACGGTAACAATTTAAGGAGTATAATTGACGGAATCGTCATGACACATAAGTTAATAGAGGATTTAAAGACATTCACACAATACAACAAAATTTATTAGGAAATTACTAGTGCAAATCTCTTAGGGGATACGGTCTAGGAAGGCTTCGACTTATGTTTCATTAGGCAGGGCAGGAAAATATCTCCTTAAGTATCAACATTATCTTTGACGACGTTAGAGTTCCCGCGAGATTTTACCTTCCAAATCTGGTTTACATGGTTCAACTTTTGAACCATCACTCTGGTAATGTCCTGGCTTTCCACACTCATAATAGGTACCTTAGGTTTCTAATTTGCCATTGGGGCGACTAATGTTGTCGAAACGGGAGTCCTACAATCTCTAGTCATATGGTCAACTCCCTTGTAGTTTTTGCACTTCATAGTGCATGGTCCAACATGGTGCAGCTTACACTTATTGCAGTAGGGCAAATTCCCATCGTACACTTTCTTTTCTCCATGCCCAGTAATGTAGGCTCTCACGACCTTTTGTCATTTGTTTTGTTGTCTCGTGTTGTTTGGTAACCTCATTTCCACTTTCCTTTGTAGTTTGCATTCCTTGCAACCTTGGCTCCCTAAAGTACGACCCGAACTATTAAGTCGTGTGCCACACGGATTTTTGTCTCGTAGACAGCAATAGCTTTAATAGCATTAGCAACTCGTTAGGTTACAATATACTCGATCCTCGTGGAACTCATCCCTTATCTCGTTGTCTTTATTTTCTTCAAAATCAAACGGAGTAAATAGAATAAAATAAGTCGAATTTCAATAGTCGTGTTTCCAAAAATGGAATGTTATGAGGTAACGAGTTTAAGTTGTGTTCGAATGAATCGGCATGTTTCTACAAATTACAAGAAGTAAGAAAGATTGAGACTTTACGAGGTGAAATAGGTGTTTTAACAGTATGGGACGAGTGCTCAACTCACATTCGGGTTTGGATAGTAAGATATCGTAGGGTCGGCAAACTGTGATAAGTTTTGATGTTATGTAAAATAATATTATGTAAACTCATGAAAAAGTTTTAAAGACCATCATATCACTCACAATGTCTTCAGAAACGTTTATAGACCATTGTGTCACTCACAATGTCTTAGGAAAAGTTTAAATACCATTTTGTAACTCACAGTGTCTTAGAAATGTTTAGAAGACCATTATGTCACTCGCAATGTCTTAGAAATGTTTAGAGACCATTGTGTCACTTACAATGTCTTCGGGAAAAGTTCTATTATTTATATAAATAACTTTTATATAAAACCAACGGAAAAATCTACGTAAGGCAAAATAAACGCAGGGCAGAGATAAACCCATAGCATAACAAATTCAAGGCAAAATGATACTCACGTATACGACATAGCAAAAGCACGTATAAGGCACACGTAAACGCACATATAAATAAGGATAGAATCACATAATGATCACATACTGGTTATAGACCAAACCTAGTATATACTACCTGGTTCTCTATAACCTTGGCTCTGGATACCAATTTGTCACACCCCCAAACAAGGTCTCGTCAGAATAGATAACCGGAGGCGTGACGTGTCATGGATATCACAAACACAAGATATAAGAATGACCTCTAAAGGGTAACTTGTTACATTAATAAAATAGATAGTTTTACATTTAACCCAAAAGAAGTTTTAAAGATTGCTGAAGCGAAATAGAAGTTTGATAAATTAATACCAAGCATGATTAAATAGAAGTCTTGGAAATGGTAGACACATATAGCAATTTGACTTCAAGTAGCACTTTGAACGAATATCCAACCTAAGCACCTGAAAACATTGCTTAAAGCGTCAACAAACGTTGGCGAATTCATAGTTTTAAACTGAAACGTAATAGTGTGGACCACAAGTTATAAAACGTATGTGACTATTATAACATATACAATATCACATAACGCTTCTCTAAGCTCATGCTACCGAAGCTCAATAAGTATGTAGCATATAATCATTCCAGATGAAACATGCCCTAACAGGTGTCTAACCAAAGATCACCAAAATGAAATTCGACATGACATACATCCGTTTGTTCGGTACCCCCGATACAAGTAAGCGCTACTTACCCGGATGGGGGTTATTAGCCCCAATAGATCTATTTATTCACTCGCGTTCACTCAACCAGTACCGTTGGTCAAGAGATTAACGGTTCACGATAGTTCGGCCAGATAGTGGTTTAAACGCAAACTTAGGTAGCACATAAACAAGTAAGAGTAACGTAAAACACTCGTGTCCGGTTTTCAAAACAAGTAATGTTCTCACCCCGAGTTATAAAGTATTCTTAAAACGGAAAAGATGTGGGTCTATGAACTCACCTTAACCGGTGAGATAAAGTAGCGGGATAGAATGATCACGCGGCGGTGCACAATTCTACCCATTCACGACCTAATAATAAGGTTTTGGTTCAGAATCAATACGGTGTGAAATTATGAAGATGCGTAAGAGTTTTCAAGCGTAGTTGTACATTGATTTGAGAAAGGTTTTAGTATCATTAGTTGTGTGGTGGTTGTAATGGTTTGACTCGATAAAATACTTCATGTTTTAGTACGTATACATATATAATATAAGAGAAGTAAATAAGAATGAATAAGTTTCGGTGGTTTACCCGATATCTCAGATTAACTATCTAGGACATCTTTGATATAAGTGTCTTCACATTTTTTAATTACGTAGTAAGTAATAGAAGTTTTATTTTCATAAAAGTTTATAAAAATATGTTTTCGTCTTTTAGTCGGGTATTAAAATAATAATAATTTATTATTTAATCTTTTGTCGTTATTAAGGAAAAATACTTAGTGATTTGTATAAAAGTATGTAGTCTAGTTTATCTATCAAGTTAAAGTATAATAATTATTTATAGATTATAAAATAATAGGATTTCGTCCTTTAGTCGAGGTTTAAGAAAATAAGTTTTTCAAAATATTTTTAAGTGTAAAGTTTTTACAAAATTTCGGCATGACCCGTTCGTTTATATTCGTTTTCCAAAGTCATAGACTTTACTCAAAAACACTTGCCAAATCTATTTCGCATCTTTTCGACATACGCTAAATCTCTACGTTTTATCCAAAAATTCCTTTTAACAATTTACTTTCTACAACAAGTACAAATAGTCAAAAACGCTTTAATATATAAATAAGTTATGTAAGTAAATAAGTTATAATATTAATAATCCAACTTATAAGTTTAAAATAAGCATTAAGCCCTCAACCGAAATAAGCCGAAATCCAACGGTCCCTTATTGGGCTTTTAGGCCCAGTAAGCCCAACCGAAAGATTAAAAATGCAATAAGCCCAATACTAGTCCAATAAGCTAACAAATAATCAAATAAGTACTTAGCTTATCAAATAAGCCACAATAAGCCACGCCGTGGCTTATTAGCCCACGGTTTGGGTTTGTGTGTTTGGCCGAGACCCACAACAACCAAACAAGCATATGTGAGCTTATTTATTAAGCCCAATAAGCTCAAATCCCTTTTTAGTTACCAAATAAGCTAGAAAATAAGACGAAACTTGGATAAGCTTAAAGTTCAAACCTTTTTGGTTTTCTCTTGGTTTCGAAACACATATAAGCCCAATAAGCCCACTCAAGATTATTTATAAGCCGAAAATAAGCAATAAGCTTATAGAAAAATATTTCTTTATAAAGACACAACCACGACAACACAACTACATTTTTCCTTGTTCCCTTTTTATTATTTTCGAAACATATGTAAACCCTTACGAGGGTTTTGTAAAATTTAAATCTTTGATTTTTATAACACGAGTTGTACAACTAGCTTCTAGATATGATAAGAATCAAGGAAGTACAAGAAAAATTTATAAAATATGAACTTACGAAGATGATGGTTTAGAAGGTGATTAGAGACTAACGAACAACCCGAATAATGCTTAAAATACCCAAAATAACTATAAGAATCAACCCCGAATAATCTTTTGCTTCCAAATTCTTGATCAAAATAAAATATGAATGTGTGTATGTGTTTGGTTTCGGACGAACAAGAGAAGAGAATGAGGGAGAGAGTTTTGTGTTGTGTGTGTTTTCTTGAGAGAGAAATGTTTATGGTGAAAGAGAGGTGAAATGCACCTAGACAAGGATTTATATACACACAAAATGGATCCTAGAAATTTCAAAATATCAAGGGAACATAGTTGCAACATTTTAGGGAAGGTGTTGGTGTTGGGGGTGGCGGACGCAACCACAAGGGCAGGGGGATTTTTGAAAATTTTAAATTTTAAACATGCTAAGGTGGTATCCTAGGACTTTAGATATTTATTTCCAAGCACATGATATTTTTCAAATATCGCTTACGGTATACGCAAAACTAAAAAACGCGCAATACTTAAAAAGAAATTACGAAAATTTGAACATCTATTCGAAACGTAAAAACGCGACATTTGTCGAAAGACTGCATTAAATAGCAAGCCTGAACTCATCTGGTAACGATTCTTAGTTACGCACGGGGAAACTTCCCGGTTAAGCACAATAATTAATACGTAACTATTAAAAGTCAACTAATGCACGAAAGTCAACGAAAATAATTTGAAACTTTTTACGGGGTGTTACAGGTACAGTATTTATGCTGTAAAACGGAGAACCGGTGGTTATCGCAACCTAAAATTGGCGAAATGACAAAGACATATCTGTTGTTTATCACTAACGTAAACATACAGGACAAGTCGATGGCATATCCACCACATTCCAGCTAAAGATCAAGATCCAAGATCACCATCATGCAAAAGGAACTCCAAAAGATTCCCAAGCATACAAGGCTCCAAGATTCAAGACGTCATAAGAAATGAAGCCTTAAGTGCAATGACCACCCTTTAGGGGGAGATTGTTAGCCTCATTTTTAGTAAAGTGATAGTCATTATTTATTCCCGAGCCTTGTATAAGAAAGTATAGATTACGGGAATTATATAAGCTAATTGGGCCTAGGTTTTGGGCTTAAAGCCCATTTATTGTCTAAGTATTCGGCCCAATAAGGCCCAAGAGGAGTCCATATGTGACCGACCCTCTTACACTATAAATACCACCCTCTTAGCATGTTTGTTGGTTCTCATTTTCTCTTCTATGTGAAAACCTTTCATTTCTCTCCATTTCTTTCTCTGTCTAAACCCTATTTCTCTCTCTCTAGAAATTCTCTTATTTTCGTGTGTATGTGTGGATGATATAGTTCAACAACACCCCTTGACCCCTATATTATGGTATGTAGGTATCAGAGGGTTTGCGTCGAAAGACTAGTAAAATCAATTGTTGGGTATCCTCAGTTTGGACTTAAGCACGGGCTTCAGAGTAAAAAGTTAACCCCATATGACTTAGTTTGAGCATCTATACCACTAAAAACCTTTTTATATTGTTGAAAATTTCTCGGCCATACCTTTTGTTTCATTTGTAACTTTTATTTGGGATTTTTTATTTAAAACTATTGTATAAATATAATTTATCTATCTAAATCCTAAAAATTCTAAACCAATTTCAAATCTAATTATAACCCATTTACAAACTAAATGAACCCATTATAAGTAACTTTTTACTATAAAAGAATCATTCTTACTCTTTTTTTGTTTTATTTAGTGGAAAGTGACCTTTTACACAACCATATATGTTTGCTTTAGATCATAAAAAGTTTTTATGTCTATTCCAAAGAGTTTTATATAGCTTAGTTATTATTTGTATATACTTATAACATTTTGAGACTACAAACTAAGACTGATCTAAATAAGATCATCATGATATGTTAACCTTTTTTCCTCTTAAACCCCGCAACAGAGTGAGTAGCAAAATCCTTGTTAAAACACTATTCCATAAGGGTCGTCTTTGAACTTTTGAAATTTTTTAGAGTTATAGACGAAATTATATAATGAGGCTTTTCGAGAAGGAATGTTATATATATAGTATCACCGCTTACATAAGGTTATATATAAAGTATCACCGTTTACATATGTTATATCTATAGTATCACCGTTTATAAAATATAATGCAATTAATTATCTAAACGTTTAAAATATACTAATTTATGATATTTTCTCATGTAAATACTTTTTTTTCAAAAAAATATGTATATGCATGCATATAATTATTGACGAGACAAATTTTAAGGCCCATAAAATTTTTAAGACCCTTTATGATTGCTGCCTCGAACACCATCAAAAAAAGTAATGCATAACAAAAAAAACCATCAAAGACAGCCATGACTATTTTAAACTTTTCTTTAGTTATCCCGAAATGTATAAATGGCGAATAAAAAAAAAGTTTAAAAATAATAAGAGACACAAACAATTGTGGTCTATGCTTTCTCTCCCGAAATGAGTACTACTTAACAAGCAAAAGAACCCGCGCGTTGCGGCGGGGCTAATTTTTTCCTGAATATTTTTTTTTTCGTTTCGGGGGGTTTTTTTTTGGGCGATGCGTTATGGCGGGGCTAATTTTTAATATTTTCTTTTTTTGTATGATTCGGGGAAAAAAAACTGCGTTGGGACGGGCTAATTTTTTCCCGAATATTTTATTTTTTTGGGACAGTTTTGTAAATTTTTTTACGGGAATTTTTGTGTAAGAAAATCGTAAATAGTTAAAAGGTGAGGGTCCGTTTTGTATTTTTTTTACTTTGGGCCAGATTTCAGGCACTTTATGGGGCTAGATTTTTTTTTACTTTGGGACCACACTTTTATGCGAAATTTTAGCTAGTTTTCGCCAAATGTGTATATTAGTAATAAAATTTTTTTATATGCTCATGTGTTGGGCCTCATGTTTAAGAGTAGATTTTTTTTGCTATAATGGGTTTCTATTTTTAATATAATGGGTTGTACGTTTGTGACCATATCGATTATTTTAAAGTTATTAGGTATCGAAGATGTTTCCGCGGGTATTTTTTTTATCTGAATAAATCGGAACTTTTGTAATATTTTTTTCCTCCTATTTTGTGCATACAAATTAAAAAAAACAAAAACAAAAACAAAATAATTAAAAAAAAAAAATCGGGCTGGCCCAAAATGGGAGCCCATTACTGTAGCAATGTGGCCCACTGTCAAAACGACAGTGGTTCCCGAATAAAATTTTTTTACGTTTCGGGGGGTTTTTTGTTTGGGCGATGCGTTATGGCGGGGCTAATTTTTAATATTTTCTTTTTTTGTATGATTCGGGGAAAAAAAATTTGCGTTGGGACGGGCTAATTTTTTCCCGAATATTTTCTTTTTTTGGGACGGCTTTGTAAATTTTTTTACGGGAATTTTTTTGTAAGTAAATCCGACGATACTTAAAAGTGAGGTCCGATTTGAATTTTTTTTTTACTTTGGGCCAGATTTTAGGCTATTTTTGGGGGATTTTTGCTAATTTTATTCCGGATATTGTGCTATTTGTACGATTCGGAATTTTTTTTTGTCGTTGGGACGTTTAATTTTTCCCGAATTGGGGCTTTTTGAGAAGGAATGTTATATATATAGTATCACCGCTTACATAAGGTTATATATAAAGTATCACCGTTTACATATGTTATATCTATAGTATCACCGTTTATAAAATATAATGCAATTAATTATCTAAACGTTTAAAATATAATAATTTATGATATTTTCTCATGTAAATACTTTTTTTTCAAAAAAATATGTATATACATGCATATAATTGTTGACTGGACAAATTTTAAAGCCCTTAAAATTTTTAAGACCCTTTATGAATGCTAACTCGAACACCATCAAAAAAAGTAATGCGTAACAAAAAAAAACCATCAAAGACAGCCACGACTATTTTAAACTTTTCTTTAGTTATCCCGAAATGTATAAATGGCGAATAAAAAAAAGTTTAAAAATAACAAGACACAAACAATTGTGGTCTATGCCCTTACTCTTTCTCTCCCAAAATGAGTAGTACTTAATATAGAAAAAGTTTGATCGAGAGTATCATATTAACTTTACTTGAAATAATAATAATTATTATTTTCCAGCTTTTCAAAACAAAAAAAATAATAATAATAATTATTATTATTTGGTATTCATGGTCTTCGATTTTTTAATCGACTAATCCATGAGGTTTAAATCCACCGTCACACAGACTCAAACCAGATAAAGTCTTCATTTTCAGAAGGTTGACGTGACCACTTAAGGTTATTTGCACCTAGCAAAAATAAAACTTAAGATCTCACATATTTTAAAATGATAGCTGCAACTCATTTTGCCGTTAGACCATTTTTAAGTGGTTACTTGAAATTATTATTACAAGTTTTTAAAAAGACAAAAACTAATTAGTTAAAAATAATGTTCAAAAAAAATTACCGTAGTTAAAAATAAAAGTGTGGTTATGAAAGGAAAAAAGTACTACATACAAAACTATTTGGGGACTGAGCGAGTAGCAGTTGACAGTGAGGTCCAATATACACCAGTCATATTTGTGAGGCTCACACAAATTCAAATCAAAATTAGGGTTGAAACAAATTAAATCCCAAAAATTAAACCCACTTCAATCTCAAGTATTCTTGTAAGTAATCTCACTCAAATCTATTCTGTTTCACTTTTATTATATTCTTCAATTGCTCAATGTGGAGCTTTACTTTTTAGCAGATAATTAGGTGGGTGATTGGGATTGCTTTTTCTTTTTCTGCTTAAAAATAAGCACTTCAGGAAACAGTGTTTGAATTTGCTTATTCTGTGTAAAAAATTGCAATAAGTAGGTAAAGGTTTTTGGGTTAGATATGAGCGTCTAATGTTCATTCTAATTTCATCGTAAAATCAGCACTTTAGAATAAGCTGAAGCTCTACCCACCTGTTTACTGAAAACTGCTTATTTTTGGATTATCTGAACACACATTAAACTGCTTATTAAGCAGTCCCAAAAACCCTCTATGTCAATTTATTAGTTACCACTTATCGTTAATGTGTGAATAATAGTATTTTATTTGTCTGAGTATAAATCCACGATAACTGTATATACATTTGTTGAGTGAAAACTGCAGTTTTATACAACCAACATTGCAGATACGGCGTATTATCATTTCTGAATATCTTGAGTTTAGGTTCATTAGTTACAAGTTATCGTAAATGTGTTACTAATAGTATTTTATTTGATTGGAACTGGTATCAGGTTCATATACATAGCAACAGAAGGCAAACCATCGGTGATATTTAGTTAAAGTTTGCTTCTTTTGTGGTCTTATACTAAAAGAATGTCGGTTACTACTATAACAGCATCATCTACAAATAGTAGTGTGTGTGGGTCTGCTAATGGTTCTAGGATTCGTTTGAGCTTGAGAAGAAGTCATTTAGTCTTTGGTAGTGACAAAAGATTTCTTTCGCATCAATCTGTACAAAATGTATCGTTTGGGAGTCCACCGGATGTATCTGTACAACGAGATACTAGGGTGGAAGCAGGGTGGCTTTTTAGAGGAGGAGGTGAGCAGAGTTCAGAGGCGAGCGTAGAGCGTAGTGAGAGTGCTAATGAAGATATATTGATATTCTATTACCAGTTGGATTTGGCTACTAGAGTACAGGTTTTCACATTCTTTTTTCTTTGTACTTCATATCAATATTGTTGTTAGAGGTGGCAAATTAGGTGGGTAACAGGTCAAAATGGGTGTGTTGGGCCGACACACATACACTTATTTTTCTTCTATTTTTGTAAATTTTGCAATCTGTTAATCTATTAGATATGATTAAGAATAACTATTTTTTTTGAAAAATAAACGATTTATGAGGTTTACTGCAATTTGAATACATATTGGTGACTTCGACCCGTTAGAGGAATAATATAACCCAAAATTACCTATCTAGTATCTACCCATTGATGGGTCAAAACTGTTACCTCTAACTGTTTTCGTAATAATTAGCTCTCTCTTAAGTAGATTGACTCACTCAGAAGGAAATAGATTCTGCATATCAAGTTGTATGTTATCTCTTATTTGCAGTATGCGTTGAATTTGGAGGAATATGATATTGCAAAGCAATTGAGAAACAAGCTCAATGAGGTTTGGCCATATAATTCGTTTCTAATAAACAAAACTTTTTGGACTCAAATCAACATTATCAGTTTTTTTGTAACAAAGGTTACTATGCAATGCTTTATATTAGGTTGAAGCTGAAGTTATTAAGCAGCTTGAATCAAAAAGGGGATTATCTTCAAAAAGTGAAGCTCAAGACAAGGGTATAAGCTTGTTGCGGTTGCGGTGAGTTGTACATAATATCATAAGCTTTCTGATTTAACATTACAGTTGTGGCTTGATGGATATGTCGTGTTATTCTATTTTTTTCTAATATTACTTCTTCTGCAGAGCAGACCTGCAAAATGCAATTGAGAATGAAAATTATGCGTTGGCAGCTGAAATACGTGATCAAATGTCCAAGCTGGAGGCCGATTCACTGGCTGCATCAATAAAAGCCCAAACCTTTGAACAAGCTCAATTTGAGTTCCGTTTAGGCCAGAAAGTGAGGCACAAAAAGTTTGGTATATCTCTCTCATTTCTTCCTTTTTCTTTCAGATGCTATTGTTAGGACCTGTCAGAGACGGTGACCTTAATAACATAAACCTTTTTTCGTATTTCAAACTGTAAGAGCATATAAAAGTGTAGTATTTACTCTACCGCGTGAAAGTGTCTCAATAATCGATTTAACGCCCACATTATTTCCTTGTTACTCAAAAAGCTCTTTCTTTTCCATGTTACTCAAAAAGCTCTTTTTGCTCTTTATTTTCTAAAATTTATTAGTCTTGTGGATATAGGATACAGAGGGGTAGTTTGTGGAATGGATCCAGTGTGCTGTGAAACAAGCTCGTGGATGGAAAATGCAAATGTTAACCAGTTGACTCGTGGTCCTGATCAGCCGTATTATCAGGTTCTATAAACCCTTTCTATACACTTGGTATTTATTTTTAAATAGTCCTCTTGGCTATTATAAGGCATCTCCTTGTCCATTACTTTTTGTTTATTTTTCGCGAAGTTTCCCTGTTTCTCTGTTCATAAGTTTTTATTTTCCTTTTATTTGTATAAAAAAAGAAGTGGTTTTTAGTTTTTCTTGGCTTGTCTTTTTGCAGATTTTAGTTGATGTACATGAAGACCCTAATCTATTGGTCGCATATGGTAACTATCATATTCTTGACATTGTTTTTTCCACAGAATTTTAGACCATTGTACCTGACAACTCGTTTCAAAGAAACCATCATTCTTAATGTGAAATTGCTATAAGAAAATTTTACTTTAAACAAAAAGCCAAGTATGACGTTGTCTTTAAGGTGCATTCTGGAAAATTGCCCAGGTTTCGTAATTCTGGAAACTTCCAGGTTTCGTAAAAAATGCCTAAATTACGATGATTAAAAAATCAAATCATTTTTTAAGATGTCTTTTGGTTTGCTTAACCGTGTTTATATTTTGGACTTCTTAGTTCCAGAAGAAAGTTTACTGGCTCCAGAAGAACCGGATAAGGTAAGTGTGACGATATTGCTTTTATAAATCTACAACATGATAATGCCCGATTGAACTAGTTGTCCTATACCTTAACGTCTGCATCTTGACTACTGTGACGCAGGCTAGCTTTGATCACCCATACACATCCTTCTTGTTCTTAGGTATGGATTCAGCTGGAGACTTTATTCCGGTGAAACAGTTGCGCGAGAAGTACAATAGACCTAGACATGAGGTGCCATATGATCCAAAGGATGACAAGACTGGAAATGATGCTTAAACAGATGTAACTAAAGTCGTTGATGTGATCTTGCGGTCAAGGTTTGTATAGATTGAGGGTATATATCTTTGTACTATAAATGAGAATGGTAGCTTGTTGTCTTTGAAGATTAACAAGGTTCAATATCGGAAAATTGAAGAATGATATTTGGCAAGAAGCTCAAATTTCAAATTTCAGTATTGGGGTTTAGTTCATTTGTATGTGTTTCATGTACACAAACTATCCTCGGGCATGTCTCCCAGACAGCTAATTCTACTGCCTTAATATATACAGTACTTAGGTTTTCTACTTGAATTATTTGTTTCAGAAACAAAATTGGTATGCACTGTTATTTTTAGGTAATCATGGTCTGATGCGATTCAAGTCTACCGTCACACAAACTTGAACCATGGATATGTGCTGGTTGATTAGTGCAGCCAAGGATTTTTTTTTTTTTTTTTTTTTTATATATATTTTCATTTTCCTTAAATTGTCAAAAACCTCTTATGTGGAAAACTGTACCTTTGTGGAATTGCCATACAAATCTATTTCCTATCATTTCGGAATTGAAAGTGCAATGTTTGGAAGGCCTCAAGTCCCGTTGGACCGCTCCTTTAAGATAGGGAGTCGAAAATCAATGAGGGTTAGGATGTACGTTTTTGAATTGATTGTTACGGAATGATAAGGGGTCAAATACGATTTTGAATGATAATTAAAACACATAGTTGTTGTTTATTTCTTTTTTCTTAACGGCAATTTTTTACGACCTATACCACTTGGAACACATTGTTTTTTTATTAGTCATGGTTTTCGAAGTTTAACTGACTAGATGAAATTCACAAGTTTGTACCCATTGCCACACATACTTAAACCGGATAAAGCTCCTTTTTTAGAGAAGGTTAGCGTGATCGGCTTACAAAATTTGATATTATTTTTAAATATGTCATTGTTTTTCCTAGAAAGATTGCCTACTTTGCCTTTTCATTTTTTTTTTCATATCATAGTTTTTATTCGGGTTAACCTGAACGCGATTAACTCAAATTGACGAATCCGCACCCTTATCGATATCGGGTCCGAGCCAATTTTTTCCTCTTCAAAACCCAATCAACTAAACCAAAATAAACCTTATTCGGGTCAAATAAACACGGATAACAGCCCTAATTTTATCTACCTATGAGCTCCATATAAAAAGTCTCCTAGAGTACTAAAGTCTTCCAACTAAATTTCAAACCTGACCATTTGTTTTATTTCCCTCCAAACCAAGATGACACAAATCACACAATACATGCCATTATTCAGATCATGTTCATCCTTAAAAACACTAACACAAATCCATGCTCATCTTCTAGTCACAAATCAACACACATCACATCTCGCTTCGACTAAACTTATCGAATCATACGCCCATTTTAACGCCCTCAATTCCGCAGAACTTTTGTTCCAAACATTCCATACCCCAGATTCCTTCATGTTTGGTGTACTTATTAAGCGTTACGTTTGGTCCGGTTTTTATAAAAAGGCTTTAACTTTGTATTCCAACATGTTGCACAAAATGACCCATATAAGTAGCTTCATATTTCCATCTGTTTTACGCGCTTGTTCCGGTTTTGGTGATATGGGTATTGGGGGGAGTGTTCATGGGAGGGTGATCAAATGTGGGTTTGAGTCGGATCCTGTTGTTAAGACGTCATTATTGAATATGTACGGTGAGGCGTTGTGTGTTGATTATGGGCGTAAAGTGTTTGAGGAAATGCTTGAACGAGATGTTGTGTCCTGGAGTTCTGTTGTGGCTATGCATGTAAGAAGTGGGGAGGTGAGTGAGGGGTTGAGGTTGTTTAGGGAAATGGTGGGGGAGGGATTTGAACCGGACTATGTGACTTTGCTTAGTGTAGCGGAGGCGTGTGGTGAGTTGGGATTAGGGATGCAAGCGAGGGCGGTTCATTGCTATGCAGTGGTAAGGAAGATTGAAAGTAGTGATAATGGTATGCTGAATAACTCTCTTATTGCGATGTATGGGAAATGTGGAGACTTGTATACTGCTCAGTGTCTTTTTGACCGTGTTACTAATCATTGTACATCGTCATGGACTGCAATGATTACATGCTACAATCATAATGGTTACTATGAAGAAGCATTAGACCTGTTTAAAAATATGCAAGATTTTAAAACTGAACCAAATGCAATTACCATGATGGGCATTCTTTGTTCTTGTGCTAGACTAAGTTTTCTAAAAGAAGGTAAGTCGATTCATGGGTTTGTGATAAGGAAACATTTAGACCCTGAAAATGATATTCTGGGGCCTGCGTTGATTGATTTGTATGCCAATTGCGGAAAGTTGAAAACTTGCCACAAGATTTTCGATACAGTGAAAGATAAACATGTAATTTCATGGAATATGATTATATCAGGATACGCTAGAGAGGGGGTGTCAGAAGAGGCGTTAAGTCTCTTCAAACAAATGAGGGCCCTCACTATATCACCAGATGAGTTCACTTTAGCAAGCGTTGTCTCAGCTTCTGGAGACATAGGATCCGTCAATCTTGGAAATCAGATTTATAGTTATGTTATTAAAACAGGGGTTTCGAATGAATTCGTTCTTAATTCATTAATCGACATGTATGCTAAATTTGGCGACGTTGATTCAGCGTATAACATATTCAACAACCAGCATAAGAAAAGTACTGTAACATGGAATTCTATGCTGTGGGGTTTTCGTAATAATGGTCAATCAGTTGAGGCCATGAATCTTTTTGACCAGATGTATTTAGATGGTCAAGAAATGGACGATGTAACATTTTTGAGTGCAATTCAAGCGTGTTCAGATTTAAGAGATCTTGATAAAGGAAAATGGATTCATCATAAGCTCGTTACAAACGATGTGCTGAAGGACACATATGTATATACAGCTTTACTAGACATGTATGCTAAATGTGGTGACTTATGGATGGCACAAAGTGTTTTTGACATCATGCCATACAAAAGTGTGGTGTCGTGGAGTGCAATGATTGATGCTTATGGTATGCATGGTTTAGTTGATAAGGCTATTATGGTTTTCAACAGAATGATGGAATCAAAGATCAAACCGAATGAAATTACCTTCATGAATATTTTATCTGCTTGTAGTCATGCTGGATATGTCAAAGAGGGTAAATTTTATTTTGACTCGATGAAGAAAGATTATGGGATTGAACCAAAGTTAGAACATTTTTCTTGTTTAATTGATCTTCTGAGTCGAGCGGGTGATCTTGATGACGCATACAAAATCGTCATATCCATGCCATTTTCAGCTAATTCTGGTATATGGGGTTCTTTATTAAGTGGATGTCGAATTCACAGGAGGCTCGATATGATTAAATTAATTCAAGAAACTCTTGATAAAATCGATGATACAGGATACTATACTTTGTTATCTAATATATCTGCTGAAAATGAGGATTGGAAACAATCTCAGACTGTGAGATTAATGATGGAAACAAGTGGTCTTAAGAAGATTCAGGGGTGCAGCATGGTTCAGACGAGATGACGCATTATGAAGTTGAACAGGGCAAGTATCGTTACTGATTGAGCTGTTTCCAGGCAATTTACTCAAACCTTTGACCTTCATCAACTCCCTTACTTGAGAAACTTGACTCCATCTTCCATCTGAAGCGTATAAATTCGACACGAGCACATAGTAAGAAGCATCAATTGGATGTTGGTCAAACATCCATTTCATCGCCACTTGACCAAGGTCAAACCTTGAGTGCATACTGCACCCATGAAGAAATGAACCGAAGATGCTGACATCAGGTTGAACTGGCATTTTCTTTATGAAATTGAATGCTTCTTCAAGCCTTCCGGAACGAGCCAATAGGTCAACCGAACATCCATAGCGACTCATTTTTGGAACAAAGTCACAGTCTTGACACATCGAGTCAAAGAATTTCCATCCTTCCACTGTTCCTGTGTGACTACAAGCGGATAGAATTGCTGTGAATGTTGCATCGGTATGATCCAAGTTTTCCTTCACCATATTACTGAAAACCGCAATTGAACCACTACGATCACCTTGCATCCCATAAGCATTTATTAACGCGTTCCATGAAATTGTGTTCTTCTCACCCATTCCATCAAAAACACGACGAGCAAGTTTCAATTCACCACATTTGGCATAAAAATGCAGAAGTGATGTGTTGATATATACATTGTCATATGAAAGCAATCCTTTAATGGAATAAGCATGAAGCGAAGAACCAACTTGAAGATCACCAAATGAAGCAAAACATGAAAGGAGGGTCACTAACGTTGTTTCATCTGGTCGAAAATCTTCTGATCTCATATGATGAAACAATCTTGTAACTTCATTAGTACACCCTATATGGGCGTACCCATTGATTATTGAGTTCCATGTAACCACATCTTTGTCTGTTAAACTGTCGAATAAATAACGAGCATCTTTATTAATTTCACATTTTGCATACATGTCCGTTAAAGCATTTATCACATTACCATCTTCTAATCCTAACTTAACACCATGACAATGTATTGCTCTACCTAGTTTTGGATTACTCAATTGTGCACAAGCGGATATCACACTTGAAATAGCGATTGAATTCGGTAAAATATCAGAATATTTTCTGTTGGTAAACAATTCAATTGCTTCATTCGGGTAACCATTTTGAGTATACCCGACAATCATAGCTGTCCATGTAACAAGATCAGCACTAAAAAGCTCGTCAAAAGCAGATCGAGCATCAAGAATAGCCCCACATTTCACATACATATCTACCAAAGAACTAACCAAATGAGAATTTAGCTCAACTCCAGTCTTTATCGCATACCCATGAACCCATTTCCCTTGATGTAAAGCTCTCAACTTTGTACACGCCGTAACAACACTCCCAAATGTATGCTGATTCCCTTCAACCAACCCACTTCTCATCCTATTAAACAACACCAACGCCTCTTCACCACAACCATTCTGCACATAAGCAACAATCATCGACGTCCAAGAAACCACATCCCTATCCACAATCCCATCAAAAACCCTCTTTGAACACTTCACCTCACCACATTTTGCATACATATCTACTAAACTAGTCAAAACAAACCCATCCGGACCACCCGCCTTTACAATATCACAATGCACCTTCCTCCCTGCACTCAAATCCCTCATGTCAGTACATGCCTTCACCACAATTGTAAACACCACATTATCACATCCCTTAACACACACCCTCATACTATTATAAAACCCAATACTGTCAAAATGCTCATCATTTAAAAAATACCATCTAATCATTACTTTACAAGAAAACATATCCGGGTCCGAAATTCCATCAAACACTGAACGCGCACTTTTCGTGTCCTTAAACGACCCGTATAAGCTAACGAGCTTTGTTTGGGAGGTGAGGTGTGTTGCTTGACCATCTACTATGAGTAAAGAGTGTAGTTGTTTCAAGGATGATATGTTTTTGCATGAAGTTAATAAAGAGAATAAAGGGTTGTTTAAGGATATGGAGTTAATGTAGGATACTGTGGGATCAAGATTTTGTTGGGATGTTGTTAATGATGTTTTTAAGGTTTTGTAGTGATGTTGTTTTGAAGGATGGAAGTGTTTTTCAAGTAAAGTTTTGTACTTTATCATAGTTAAGGTTTGTCTATTTGAATTGCTTGGGTTTCTGTTGGCGGGTAAGTAACCAACTTTTTATAGGGGGGGTGTTTGGGGTTGGTTATGAGAACCACTGTGTAATTGTGTATTTGCCTTTTGATTATTTATAATGGATTTTTTTATAAAAGTATCACATAAAAAGTTTAATTATACACATGCTAATGGGCCGGAAGTCTCTTAGCCTTTTGATTATTTATAATGGATTTCTTTATAAAAGTATCACATAAAAAGTTTAATTATACACATGCTAATGGGCCAAAAGTCTCTTAAAAACAGCCTCTCTATTTCCGTATTTATGTTGAGAGTATCGGTATGATCTGCTTACATTTCACATCCTTCGTACCTGTTCTGACGATATTGAGTATGTTGTTGTTGCTATAAAAGGTTTAAATACATATATGATGGAATTTGGAATAGAATTACGGACTCGACCTTCAAATTAGAATAATTTTTATGTAATGACTTTGTCACGTAAGCAGAGTTAATTATATAGATACGCTAAATAAAAGCAAGTTATTCATATTGACAATCAAGAAACTACAACCCTCATACATGTACGATCAAAAAGTATGTTATCCAATTTTAATCTTCACCTTAACCCCAAAGATGGATTTGACGTTATAGGCCGGTATGGTTTATAAGGGTCCGTTTGATTTGTAGATGTGTTTATGATTAAGATTTGAATTTGAATTTGAAAATAAATTAGGATTTGGATTTGAGTTTTATGCAGGAGAGTGAAAATAAATTTATATGTTAAATGTATAAAATAAAATAAAAAAAAAATTTGTTAATTTTTTTTTTTGAACGGCAATTTATTAACGAACTAGCGAGAAGCTAGGGAAAATACAAAAAAAAAAAAAGAACTTGGATTTTAAAAATATGTCTTTTAAATTTAGTGAAAGTTTAAAAAAATGACAAAATACATTATGTGTGGTTTAGATACTTACACACCATCAAAAATAAAACAATATCCACGTCCAAAAGTCAACAAGGAATAGAGAAATGTCATAAATCCATGGAGTCTCGTATAACCAAGTATTCAAATCAAACAATTTGTTTTTATTTGAAACTATTCCTCAAAGCCAAATTCCTCGTAACAAACGAACCCTTAATTTTCAAATGGTATCTCGAATATTTAATATTTATATGTTGAGTAAATTGCACAAATCGTCCTTAAAGTTTGGTCAAATTGCATGTTTCGTCTCAAACGTTACGAAAGTGCAATGATCGTCCCTGTGAGAAACCTTTGGTGCAAGTATCGTCCCTGTGGGGAAACCTTTGGTGCAAGTATCGTCCCTGCAGGGACGATACTTGCACCAAAAGTTTCCCACGGGGACGATCCTTGCACTTTCGTAACGTTTGGGACGAAACATGCAATTTGGCCAAACTTTAAGGACGATTTATGCAATTTACTCTTTATATGTTTGTATCCAAACTCTTTAGTGCAAGGTTCTGAATAGAGAGTATTTAGATATTAGAATTTGATATCAGAGATATGCGATTTCTGAGAATGAAATTAGGTGAGTTAGTTTATTCCATTTTCACCTGTTTGATAGCGTTAGAAAATTGGAAAAAAAAATCTCGCAATTTTTTTTTCTTTTTTAAAAGATTTAAATAAAAAAATAAACAAATAAACAAATAATAATAATAAGAAATATTATTATTATTATAATAAATAATACTAATAATAATAATATATAATAATAATAATAAATAATAATAAATAATAATAATAATAAACTATAAAAAATAAAAATAAATAATAACAATAATAAATATTAGTAGTAATAATAATAATAAACAATAAAATAATAATACTAATTATAATAATAAATATTAAAATAATAAATAAAAAAATTATAATAACAATAAATAATAATAAAATAAATAAATAATTATTATTATTTTAATATTTATAATATTATTAAATAATAATAATAAATAATAAATAAATAAAACGTAAATAAATCTCTTTTGTTTTTGTGGCTCAAATGAATTCTTACAAGTAAGAAATAGTTTCCACGTCAATTATGATGTACTCCAACCTACTCAAAGAATTTAAAATTCTCCATTTTTTTTCTCTTTAAGTGCAACCAAAATAATGGAATGAAATTAATTTCATTTTCTTCCCTCTACATTTCCCTCTACTAAATTTATACCCTTAAGGTTTAGGTGATTTGTAAAAGTTCTATCTGCGGGACTCGATCTCTAAGTAATTAGTCTTAAAATCTGAATTTCCTTACAAATAATAATTAGATGGTTAACTAAACAAGAAGCATATGATACGAATTTGAGACACATAATCATTAGGAAAAAATCTGGATTTTTGTACCATAATATCAATGCAGGGCTCAAAAATCCATAAGGTTCTGTAAAGCCTCGAGACCGCCTTAGGTCTCACCCATGATTTAGCTAAAGTATAAGTATGTACCGCAATGACATGAGTTTGTATAAGACAATAGGAATTGAAAAAAGTACTATTAGCAAAACAAGCAGAATAGCCCGCGCGTTGCTGCGGGGCTTTTTTTTTGCGATTTAATGGTCATGGTTGTGTTTATGGTAATGTATGTGTGTTCTATGGGTTGGAATTATTCTTTGTCTGTGAGTTTATCATTAGAATGATTTATTGAGTGAAACAACATAAGCTGATGTTTAATAATAATTTCAAATGTACATGACTTGTAACTCTTGATACCTATTATATTGATCGTGGGTGTATACCAATTGTCATAGCATAAGAAGTTGTTGATTGTGTAAAAATGATATCAGACTTTCTTACACTTGACTTAGTAACACGGTATCTATGATGCCTTGTATCTCTATTAGCGCCAACAATGTTGCCGTTTACGTTGTTACCTGTAGCGAAACAATCAGTGAGTGTTGGAAAAGTCGTGGTTATGTGTGAAGGTGTATCATATTATGTAAGGCCACGCCGTTTTCTTACCGTAGTCTGTTGCTTGGGAAGGTGCATCAAATGTTAGACGTTGTGGCTGGCGTTGGCATGGCATATGGGAGCGATTTCCCATTGTTATGGTACTTAGTCCCTTTCATTTGCATGTGCCCTTGCAGGAGGCTTGTCTACACCAACATAAGTATGCGAAGATACAGAAAGCATTTGTTACCGCCAAATATATTCAGGGAATAAAGTAAAAAGCTATGTAGCAATATTAAATACGTACTGGAATTAAGGCTTGGTGAATGTATATTGCCTGCAGATGTGGTTATCTGTTCGGTAGCAATGGCGTACATAACAGGCCCATGCATATGGTTTGTTGTGCATGGATAGGAGTCTTGGGTGTTCCGAACAGTAAGGCGTATGCTACTTTGTTTTTTTGGGCACTATATGGCTAACGTCGATAGGGAAAGTGCTAGTTCTTTTGAGTAGCCACGGTCAGTGTGGAATGCACGACTCCTTGGTATGATGTCTAGGTATACTTTAGTTTCGATATGAACTTTTACCACTCAACGCAACAGGGGATCCTATAAACAGTGCATTTTATATTGTTACGCAAGTATCTCCAACAGTGTAAACCCATTTCTAAAAACACAAACTCTCAAAAAGATGATATTTTGCCAAATGGTAAGCCGCAAATATTACTTGATCTGATGTAGACTAAGAGAAATCAGTACACTATCGGCGTAGAAGCCATCTTAGTAGCCGATTTATCACATTGACTTCTCAAACACCAAAAATAGACCAAAGCCCTCAAACTATGACTTCCTACTGGTCACTACATCAAAAAACCTTAATTCCAAAAAACAAAAGTAAAACAAATTAAAAATACAGATGCATGAAAGACGGAAAACGTACCTCTTGATAATTGATTGTTAGCAAATACGCATCCATGAACTAACAGTAAGTCGTTCATTTAAAGTAGAAGAAACGTTGAAATTACTGAAATTAACCGCGAAAATACCATTTTTTTGTTTGCTTTTCGTTGAATCCTTGAACACGAAAGTAATATCCAGTCAATCAAACCTCTAACACTTAAGAATCGTGCGGGGTTGATCTAATGTTGGCTATATGGGTGTTCATGAGTTTTTGGGAGGTGTCTCGTATTGTGTTGAAACCGTATATGTGTGAGTAGACAAATTGGGTATAGGACACGGGCTATTTTAACGTGGGTTGGGTTACGTTGTATGGGTTGGGCCAGCAACAGTGCTTAAGGTGATAAATAAAAAAATTATAATAACAATAAATAATAATAAAATAAATAAATAATTATTATTATTTTAATATTTATAATATTATTAAATAATAATAATAAATAATAAATAAATAAAACGTAAATAAATCTCTTTTGTTTTTGTGGCTCAAATGAATTCTTACAAGTAAGAAATAGTTTCCACGTCAATTATGATGAACCCAACTACTCAAAGAATTTAAATCTCCATTTTTTTTCTTTCATTGCCAACCAAATAATGGAAATGAAATTAATTTCATTTATCTTCCTCTAATTCCCTCTACTAAATATACCCTTAAGGTTTAGTGATTGTAAAAGTTCTAATCAGCGGACTCCGATCTCTAAGTAATTAGATTAAATCTGAATTTCTTACAATAATAATTAATGGTCTAACTAAACAAAGCATATGATACGAAATTTGAGACCATAATCATTTAGGAAAAATCTGGATTTTTGAACAAAATATACAATGCAGGGCAAAAATCCATAAGGTTCTCGTAAAGCCTCGAGAACCGCCTTAGGTCCACCCATGATTCTAGCTAAAGTTAAGTATGTACCACTGACATGAGTTTTTAAAAGACAATAGTAATTTGAAAAAGTAATTAGCAAAACAAGCAGAATAGCCCGCGCGTTGCCGCGGGGCTTATTTTTTTGCGATTTAATGGTCATGGTTGTGTTTATGGTAATGTATGTGTGTTCTATGGGTTGGAATTATTCTTTGTTGTTAGTTTACAAAGAATGATTATTGAGTGAAACAACATAAGCTGATGTTTAATAATAATTTCAAATATGATTGTAATTTGATACCTATTATTTTGATCGTGGGTGTATACCATGTATAGCATACGCAGTTGTTGCTTGTGTAAAATGATATCAGAATTTTTCATTGGAATAGAGGATAGCTGGACTTAGTCATCACGGTATCTATGATAGCTTGTATATCTATTAGCGCAACAGTTGCCGTTTACGTTGTTCTTAGCGAAAAATAGTGATGGTGTAGGAATCAGTGTGGTATGTGGACGGTGTTCATCTACTGTCCGGCCGCGTTTATCTTCGAAATTGTAGTATGGCGGTGCAATACTGTTAGCCGTTGTGGTGGCGGTTGGATGGACATATGGTGAGCGGATTTCCATTTGTTAATGTCTATTAGCTCTTTCTTTCCATGCGCCTTGCAGGAGGTTGTTACACCACTCATAAGTATGGAAGCTCGAAACGCATTTGTTACGCCAATATATTAGGGAATAAAGTAAAAGCTATGTAGAATAATATATAGTAAGAATTACGGTTGGTGGGTAATGTCTTTGTCCTGAGATGTGGATATTGTTCAGGTAGCAATGGCGTCACATAAACAGGCCAATTGCATATGGTTTGTTGAGGCATGGATAGGAGTCTTGGGAGTTGAACAGTCAGTGAGCTACTTGGTTTTTTGGGCCACTGGTCTGAGAAAGGCAAGTGAGTTCTTGCTTTGGGTCAGTGTGGATGCAAGGAAGAGTCAGGCTACTTTGTTCTCGACATAACCCATCACCAACGGTACTATCAAGTGTATTATATCATTGTTAGCACGTAATCTCAACTTGTCACCAATATCTAAACACACCTCCAAAAATGATATTTTGCCACCTGGTAAGCCGCACAAAAATATTACTTATCTGAAGTTCTCAGAGGCATCAGTAACTATGGGACGAAGCATACTTCAGTTCGGATTTCTAACCTATTCAACACGAGAAATCGACCAAAGCCACACCAGACCATACCGGTCCTCTACATCCAGGAACCTAACTTTCAAACAACAAAAGTCAACCCAATTACTACGCTGCACGAAAGACGGGAAACAGTCCTAGCATTGCTAGTCGCCAAATAGATCATAGAACATGTAAGTGTCAAAAAGCGATGAAACCGTTGAAATTACCTGAAATTAAAGCGGCAACTCCATTTATGTTGAGAATTTGCACACGACGAAAATATAGTAAATCAAACCAACATTAGCAAACGTGCGGAGTTGAAGATGGTGGTCTAGGGTGTTCATGGGTTTTTCGGGACGGTGTTGGTATTGTGTTGAAAACGAATCTGTGTGAGAGACAATTGGGTCTAGGCCACGGGTATATTAACGTGGGTTGGGTTCCGATTTCTGGGTTGGGCCGACAAATGTGTTACGGTGACATACACTCCAGAACCATCTCCTCCATTCTTTACCTCTCAAAATTGCATCCCTTTAAAATTGGCTCAAATTAATTAATGTCGTGCCTGCGCTCGTGGCGGTTGCTGAGGCGAGCAATTCTCGCACTCTGCCATCCTTCCACTTTCCGCGACAACACAACATAGTCAAAGGATCATCACAGCCAAGTACAACGCAATTGCAGCTTATTATCACAGTTTAGAAATATATTCAGTCGCAACCCTGGTCATCAGAAAGTTGATAGATCATCAACATTTAAAAATAGAAATGCGAACATAGGTGCTATACGAAACAGCCGCCATGGCTCCGACCACACTCCAAGTGCAGTTGTCCCGCCAAGATACGGGCCTTATAAATATACTCACTTGTGCTCAAAAACACTGCCATTTGACTACGGCCTTTTTCCTCATTCCATCAAGAGTTCGACATCAATTACTTTACATTCAATAAGTATATATATTTTCAACTTACCTTGCACCATAAGAGGATGCACCCTTGGCCTCATCAATTAGAAACATTCCTCTCCTAAGTGTGCGTCCAATAGGTAAAAATAGCATCCCATGATGTGTTAATTTTCTTATGGGTGTGAAGCTGCAAACAAAGTAAAATCTTGTCAGTCGAGGAAAGGAAGCGAAGATATATGGTAAACACTTGATGAAAACACGTAGATTTATGACAAGGGTGTTTGTTCCGGCTTATATAGCTGCCTTATGGCTTATTTGGCTTTGACTTTCTGTTTCAGCAACTCACTTTTTGTGGCTTATTTTGAAACTTTGCGGCTTACATAAATTTCTGACATAAAACATACGCCAAATAAGTAGTTATGTCTTAGGAAAATTATATAAGTGTAGAACATAAGCTATTTCGGAACCCACACACACCAAGAAATTGCAACAAAACAATTATACCATACCCGTGATGTGGGTAAGCTGATTTTTTGACCTTGTTTCAAAATAGAGAATCAGTAAATATTTGAACACAACTTCAAAAACGAAACTGTTATTACAAAATCAGTTATGAGTAAAACATAATGAAAGATTATGATTCAAGCATCAAAACTGAAACATTTGAACAAATCTTCAAAAAAAATTGAATCGAAAAAATATTGAATTTACTATCTAAAAGCAAATATACTTAATCAAATATACCAACTATTTTTTTTTCTTTACCTCCATTAGCATAGATCGAGTATCAAAAAACAAAAAGAATCCTGATGTGTGTTCTAGAGATGAGAGGCCGGTGAAATTTTAGGATGGGGGATGAAGATTGTTCTAGGGAGTGTAGATAAATATTTAGAATCTGTAGTTGGGTCAATGAATGGGCTGGGGTAAGACATTTGGGGCAGGCCATGAGCAGTTGTTAAAATGCACAGTGCATTTTACAATTGTTACGCAAGTAATCTCAACCTTGTCAACCAATTCTAAAACACAAATCCAAAAATGATATTTTGCGAACTGGTAAGCCGCAAAAATTTACTTATCTGAAGTTCTAAAGAGGCATCAGTACACTATGGCGTAAGAATCCATCTTCAGTTAGCCGATTTATCACCTTCTTCAAACACCGAAAATAGACCAAAGCCCAACATGACAACCAACAGGTCACTACATCAAATAACCCTAAATTTCCAAAACAAAAAAAGTAAACACAATTAAACCTACAGATGCAAGAAAGACAGGAAAACGTACCTAGAAATTGATTGTAGCAAAATACGCATCCATGAACACATGTAAGTGTTCAAAAAGTAGATGAAACCGGTTGAAATTACTGAAATTAAACCGCAAAAATTCCATTTTGTTGTTGAATCTTGAACACGAAAGAAATATCCAGTAAATCAAACCAACATTAAGAAATGCGTGGTGCTGATCTGATGTTGGCTATATGGGTGTTCATGGGTTTTTGGGAGGTGTCTGGTATTGTGTTGAAATCGTATATGTGTGAGTAGACAAATTAGGTATAGGACACGGGCTATTTTAACGTGGGTTGGGTTACGTTGTATGGGTTGGGCCAGCAACAATGCTTAAGGTGAACAGTGTATACACTCCAAAACCATCTCCTTCATTCTTTACCTCTTAAAATTGCATCCCTTCAAAATTGGCTCAAATTAATTGATGTTGTGCCTGTGCTCGTGGAGGTTGCTGAGGCGAGCAATTCTCGCACTCTGCCATCCTTCCACTTTCCGTGACAACAAAACATAGTCAAAGGATCATTACAGCCAAGTACAACGCAATCGCAGCTTATTATCACAGTTTAGAGTTGAAAGATCATGAACATTTAAAAATAGAAATGCGAACATAGGTGCTGTACAAAACAGCCGCCATGGCTGCAACCACAATCCAAGTGCGGTTGCCCCGCCAAGATACAGGCCTTATAAATATACTCACTTATGCTCAAAAGCACTGCCATTTGACTACGGCCTTTTTCCTCATTCCATCAAGAGTTTGACATCAATTACTTTACATTCAATAAGTATACATATTTTCAACTCACCTTGTACCATAAGAGGATGCACCCTTGGCCTCATCAATTAGAAACATTCCTCTCCTAAGTGTGCGTCCAATAGGTAAAAATAGCATCACATGATGTGTTAATTTTCTTATGGGTGTGAAGCTGCAAACAAAGTAAAATCTTGTCAGTCGGGGAAAGGAAGCGAAGATATATGGTAAACACTTGATGAAAACACGCAGATTTATGACAGGGGTGTTTGTTCCGGCTTATATAGCTGCCTTATGGCTTATTTGGTTTTGACTTTCTGTTTCAGCAACTCACTTTTTGTGGCTTATTTTGAAACTTTACGGCTTACATAAATTTCTGACATAAAGCATACGCCAAATAAGTAGTTATGTCTTAGGAAAATTATATAAGTGTAGAACATAAGCTATTCCGAAACCCACACGCACCAAGAAATTGCAACAAAACAATTATACCATACCTGTGATGTGGGTAAGCTGATTTTTTGACCTTGTTTCAAAATAGAGAATCAGTGAATATTTGAACACAACTTCAAAAACGAAACTGTTATTACAAAATCAGTTATGAGTAAAACATAATGAAAGATTATGATTCAAGCATCAAAACTGAAACATTTGAACAAATCTTCAAAAAAATTGAATCAAAAAAATATTGAATTTACTATCTAAAAGCAAATATACCAACAAATTTTTTTTTCTTTACCTCCATTAGCATAGATCGAGTATCAAAAAACAAAAAGAATCCTGATGTGTGTTCTAGAGATGAGAGGCCGGTGAAATTTTAGGATGGGGGATGAAGATTGTTCTGGGGAGTGTAGATAAATATTTAGAATTTGTGGATGGGTCAATGGATGGGCTGGGGTAAGACATTTGGGGCAGGCCATGAGCAGTTGTTAAAATGCACAGTGCATTTTACAATTGTTACGCAAGTAATCTCAACCTTGTCAACCAATTCTAAAACAAAAATCCAAAAATGATATTTTGCAAACTGGTAAGCCGCAAAAATTTACTTATCTGAAGTTCTAAAGAGGCATCAGTACACTATGGCGTAAGAATCCATCTTCAGTTAGCCGATTTATCACCTTCTTCAAACACCGAAAATAGACCAAAGCCCAACATGACAACCAACAGGTCACTACATCAAATAACCCTAAATTTCCAAAACAATAAAAGTAAACACAAATAAACCTACAGATGCAAGAAAGACGGGAAAACATACCTAGAAATTGATTGTAGCAAAATACGCATCCATGAACACATGTAAGTGTTCAAAAAGTAGATGAAACCGGTTGAAATTACTGAAATTAAACCGCGAAAATTCCATTTTGTTGTTGAATCTTGAACACGAAAGAAATATCCAGTAAATCAAACCAACATTAAGAAACGCGCGGTGCTGATCTGATGTTGGCTATATGGGTGTTCATGGGTTTTTTGGAGGTGTCTGGTATTGTGTTGAAACCGTATATGTGTGAGTAGACAAATTGGGTATTGGACACGGGCTATTTGAACATGGGTTGGGTTACGTTGTATGGGTTGGGCCAGCAACAGTGCTTAAGGTGAACAGTGTATACACTCCAAAACCATCTCCTCCATTCTTTACCTCTCAAAATTTCATCCCTTTAAAATTGGCTCAAATTAATTGATGTTGTGCCTGCGCTCGTGGAGGTTGCTGAGGCGAGCAATTCTCGCACTTTGTCATCCTTCCACTTTCCGCGACAACACAACATAGTCAAAGGATCATCACAGCCAAGTACAATGCAATCGCAGCTTATTATTTTAGGACAGTTACAAGTGAATGATCATGAACATTTAAAAATGAGAAATGTGCGAACATAAGGTGGTTGACAGAACAAGGCCGCCATGGCTGCAGTACCACAATCCAAGTGCGGGTTGCCCCTCCAAGAATACAGGCTTATAAAGATAGCTCACTTGTGCTCAAAAGCACTGCCATTTGACTACGGCCTTTTTCCTCATTCCATCAAGAGTTCGACATCAATTACTTTACATACAAATTGACTATACAATATTGGTTCCACTCACCTCGCAACCATAAGAGATGCAGCCCATGCCGCATCATTTATAAACAATTCCTCGCCTAAGTGTGCGTACCAAAGGTATTAATACATCCCATGGTGGTTAATTTTCTTATCTGGAAGCCTGCAAACAAAGTAAAAAACTTGTCATCGAGGTAAAGAAACGAACTTGTCAGTCGAGGAAACGAAGCGAAGATATATGGTAAACACTTGATGAAAACACGCAGATTTATGACAGGGGTGTTTGTTTCGGCTTATATAGCTGCCTTATGGCTTATTTGGTTTTGACCTTCTATTTCAGCAGCTTACTTTTTCTGGCTTATTTTGAAATTTTGCGGCTTACATAAATTTATGACATAAAACATACGCCAAATAAGTAGTTATGTCTTAGGAAAATTATACAAGTGTAGAACATAAGCTATTCCGAAACCCACACGCACCAAGAAATTGCAACAAAACAATTATACCATACTTGTGATGTGGGTAAGCTGATTTTTTGACCTTGTTTCAAAATAGAGAATCAGTGAATATTTGAACACAACTTCAAAAATGAAACTGTTATTACAAAATCAGTTATGAGTAAAACATAATGAAAGATTATGATTCAAGCATCAAAACTGAAACATTTGAACAAATCTTCAAAAAAAAATTGAATCGAAAAAATATTGAATTTACTATCTAAAAGCAAATATATTTAATCAAATATACCAACAATTTTTTTTTCTTTACCTCCATTAGCATAGATCGAGTATCAAAAAACAAAAAGAATCCTGATGTGTGTTCTAGAGATGAGAGGCCGGTGAAATTTTAGGATGGGGGATGAAGATTGTTCTGGAGAGTGTAGATAAATATTTAGAATTTTTGGATGGGTCAATGGATGGGCTGGGGTAAGACATTTGGGGCAGACCATGAGCAGTTGTTAAAATGCACAGTGCAGAGAATCAGTGAATATTTGAACACAACTTCAAAAACGAAACTGTTATTACAAAATCAGTTATGAGTAAAACATAATGAAAGATAAGAAACACGCATCAAAACTGAAACATTTGAACAAATTCTTTCAAAAAAAAATTGAATCGAAAAAATAATTGAATTTACTATCTCCAAGCAAATATACTTTAATCAAATAACCAACAATTTATATAAACGTTTACCTCTAATTAGCATACACGGATTACAAAAAAACAAACAAATCCTATATGTGTGATCTAGCGATGAGATGCCTGTGAAATTTTAGATGGGGATTAAGATTTTCAGGAGAGTGTAGATAAATATCATTTAATGAGCAATTATATTACTTAAAAGTTATTTACGTTTTTAATGTATGATCAATGTTATTTAAGTTTGAGTTTTTTAAAAGACAATAGTAATTTGAAAAAGTAATTAACAAAATAGGTAGTTTTAAAAATATTTAACAAAGTAGGTAGTTATTAGTAGCATCAAACCAATTACGTCTAGCTCCATGATTTTCATATGTTATCATATAAAAAAGGAAAGGAATATTGAAGAATTTAAAAGATAACCAGCATCATCTTCACATTGATGTTCTCATCTCCTACGTCAGTGACATTGCCGACTCCGTCATCACTGATTATGATGATAACAACCATCGTCTTCATCTTGACGTTCTCGTCTCCTACGTCGATGACATTGCCGACTCCGTCATCAGTGATGGCGATGATAACAGCCATCATCTTCATCTTGACGTTCTCGTCTCCAGTGACATTGCCGACTCCGTCATCAGGGATGGCGATGATAACAGCCATCGTCTTCATCTTGACGTTCTCGTCTCCTACGTCGGTGACATTGCCGACTCCGTCATCAGTGACGGCGGTGATAACATCAATCGTCTTCAACTCTTCATCTGGACGTTCTCGTCTCCTACGTACGTTGGTTGTTGATACAAAAGTTAGGTCGGGTCTTGTTTGGTCCGAATAGGCAGCTATTCGGGTATGTAGTACCTCGTTCTTGTATCAAGTGAACTTGTTTGAAGGACCCTGCAAAAGGAATAAAACACCGTTAATCTTATCGTGAGAACGGATCCCACGATTGGACTCCGGCGTGAGAATAAGTATATAACTTCTGGGGAGTAATCGAATGTAATTAGGGTTTTTTTTCCCGGTACCTGTATTGATGATTATTGCGTTCCTTTTATAGGTTGAATAATCCTTAGGGTTTCCATAACTTTCGGCCCAAGACAAGGCCGATATCGTAGAGATTCGGAATTATCCTAACTGATTTAAATAAGTAAAGCATATCTCTTATTTAATTAGGTTATCATTTCTTAAAGATAACTTGTGAGGATACCGCGGCCACGGTCAGCGTGCCGGTAGCCGCGACCCGTAAGTCTAGGAGGTCTGTGACAGCGATGTGAAGGCCGGAGGCCCATTATCAGCTACCAAGATCATAATAGTATGAGTGGGCCGGGCCGGTCCATACTATACGTCATCATGTCTCCCTAGTCTAGGAGATGTGGCCGTGGCCGGGACCGCAGTCACGGTTCTCAGACTCCAAATACCTCGAACCTGCCAGGAAACGCGTAACCTCCGAAACCGTATGTTGAGCCCTGTAGCGTAATAATAGGACCCATTTATCAAGAAATGGCAAAAACGGCTGAATGAGGGGACGTGTGGGCCCACAACCGGTTCATCTGCCTTGCCACTGTAACCATCCAAAAAGTCAGTGGAGGACACGTGTCAAACATCCAACTAGGCACATTTGTCGAGGACATAGTATAAATAGGGCAAGCGATCACTGTGCATGTTTCCACAGTTTTCGAATCAAACCACCATTTTTACACACACAACTGTACAAGGCACTTATTCCCACGGAATCCCCTCACTGCAGGTTAGTACATCGCGCCACTTTCTAAAACTAATTTAAAATGGGTAGGGATACAATACAACTTGAGAACGCCGTATCAACCATCTCCCAAGAGTATCTGCTAGAGTTTACCTCCGAGTACGGCATACCAGAGGGCTTGCATCCGGAGTTGCCTGGTCCCGAGGAAACGACCGTGGATTTTCCGGAGGGCAAAGTCGGTGTGTACACCAAGTTTTTTGAGTTTGCAAATTTTCGCATCCCCATGTCACAATTCCTCTTCGATATTCTTGGTTATTACCAAATTCATTTGTCACAATTGTCGGTGATAGGCGCAGCCAAAGTGAGTCACTTTGAAATCAACTGTCGCGTCCAGAACATAATTCCCACACTGAATTTATTCCGTGCATTTTACATTCCTTCTTTTAACTCGGGATGGATGTCGTTTAGCAAACGACCAGAAAGAAACACCCCACAGTGTTATACAAAACCCCTGGACTCCTTGAAAAACTGGAACAATTAATTTTTATGGGTGGACGAGAGAATATTTCCCACCGTCGTGGACTGGCGCATAAACGCTTCGAAGGATGGGATGCCAGCAGCGAACTCCTATTCCGCAGCGGATGTAACAGTATTGGACACACACCGTACCCCCATCCAAAAACAACCAGAAGCCTTGTTATGCCTAGTGGGGCTGAGCTGGAGATACTTTATGGGGACGACATGTACCCTATATTTCTCTATGACGATGACCGAGGTGGGTGTTTATAAACTGTCTTTTACTTCTCACATATTCATGAAAATATACTAACAATTCCTTGTGAATGCAGATATGGACTTGTTCAACTTGATTAGTGCCCCAAATCCCACCAAGGTGAAGACTGGGACCCGTCCTCGTTCCGCTTATGAGGTGTCGCTCCTAATTGTCACTACAAGTCGTGTGATAGATATGGAGGATGCGGCAGTGGTGTCAGAATCCTCAAGGACACCGTCCACCATAGAGAAGTCATCGCTGGACTTTGCCAACGAAGACCCGCCCCAAACGATTACTGTGAGGGGTGGAACAGAAGATCAAGTCCAGGACGAAGTGGCCTATGAAATCCCTCAAACAGAAAATGCATCGACCACGGGGGTCGCTCTAGAGGAGGAGGTGGCCGCCATGGGACCCCCTGTGAACAAAAGGCGCCACAAAAGGGGTAATAATGATGCGGAAGCAAACGCACCGCCCAAAGTATTGAGGAGAGATCATGACGCCTTTCGCCCTACGCAGAGTACCCACGAAGGGAAATCCCTAGCTTCAATGGGGTTAGATGCGGGCTCCTTCTTATCTACGCCTGCTGTACAAGACCCTTCTACTGCTACAAAAAGTGTGAGCGATCCAGAACCGTTGTCCTATGCGAAGCCGGAACCGCACCCCGAGCAAGACATTGCCCAGTAAGTGATCCAGTCCTAATGTGTCCCTTGTTTGATGTTGTTCGTCAAAGTGTAATACTAACAAATCATATGTGCCTCATA
>BQNB010060444.1:0-36922 GCA_026074375.1 Tanacetum coccineum
CCCGTTTACATTGAACGCTAATTTTTAGCTTACGCGGTTTAGCTTAACATTTATGATTTAAAGCAAATGCGTACAATACAAAAAGGTACATTGTAGATTTATCGATGTCGTCAATGACTTGAAAACACAGGGTGTTATAGGTTTACTATTTTCTTAATCATAGCGGTTTGCTTATAGCGGTTTACTTTGGAAGCGTTTTACCATAGCAGTTTGTTTATAGGTTTTGAAGATTTACTCCTTATAACGGTTTACTAAATAAACCTCTGGCGGTTTGAAATTTAGACAGCGGTTTGACTGTTATCTTCTTCGTAGCGGTTTGACAATAGCGGTTTGTTGTCATTTCTTTCTTGCCAGCTATTTGATTTGGCAGTGGTTTGGTTGACTAGGCAACGGTTTGATCACCTAGGCAGCGGTTTGAGCTACTATTGTTGACACTTAGCCAATTTTTCAAACTTTCAAACTTTGGACTTAACAGACCATAACAACAAAACACTTAATTTAACTTCACCACTTTTCACATACGCTCACTAATCATTGAACGATCAACTCATATCATTTCACAATCACTTGTGATGGCGAATATATCTAATATGTCTGAAGATATCCAATGTACCGGTTTCGATACTCGCCCACCTATGCTTGATAGGTCTGACTTTGAGTCTTAGCAACAGTGTATTCGTTTGTACTATAAAGGAAAAGATAATGGGGAATAAATACTTCAGTCGATTGATGAAGGTCCATTTAAGATAGGAAGGTTCAGAGAAACACTCTGTAAACTGCTGAAGGTGCACTTCATTTAGGCCCAAAACAAGATAGAGTCTTTGCAAACCTTACACAAGATGAAAAGGATAGGTATAAAGCTGACGTTCATGCAACGAATATCCTACTTCAAGGTTTACTAAAAGACATTTATACCCTCATTAATTACTACATTGATTCCAAAGACATTTGGGATAATGTGAAAATACTCTTGGAAGGTTCTGAGTTAATGAAGGATGATTATGAATCCTAGTTTTACAATGACTTTAAACACTTCCGTCAGAACAAAGGTGAAATAATTTACGACTACTACGTCGGGTTTACAAAGCTTGTCAATGAAATGAGAAACATTAAGATAACCATGCCTAAAATATAGCTGAACTCAAAGTTTGTGAATAACATGTTGCCTGAATGGGGTAGATTCGTGACTGCAGTCAAACTGAACAGAGGATTGAAAGACTCTAACCATGATCAGTTGTATGCTTACTTGAAGCAACACAAGGTACATGCTAATGAGAACAAGATGCTAATGGAAAGATTCACACAACAATCAAATGATCCTCTTGCCTTTGTATCTAATGTTTCACCTTATCAGTACCCTTCATCATCATCAGCTTCTCCACAATCGTCATTTATCCAACCAACCTATCAACCATACTTTGCTGATAACACACAACTTGATATAGGACTTACCCCAACTGATGAAATGATTAACAACTTAACTAAACAAGTTTCCCTTCTCGCCAATCATATAAATCACACCTTCCTCAAACTAACAATCAACTCAAAACTTCATCTAACACAAGAAACCAAGCCACAGTTCAAAATGATAGGGTTGTTGTTCAGAATGTTTAGGGCAGACAGAATAGAGTTCAGGGGAACAATGCAAGGAGAGTAGTTGCATCAAGAAATGGGAGAGTTCAGAACAGAGTTGGCAATGCAAATCTTAGTCAAGAAAAACTATTAAGTGTTACAACTACAATGGAACAGGGTACATAGCAAGACAATGCACTCAACCAAAGTGACCATAGAATTCAGAATACTTCAATGATAAGATGTTGCTAATGCAAGATCAGGATAATGGAGTAGCTTTGGATGAAGACCAGTTATTGTTTATTGCAGATGGACATGCTCACACATTTGATGTTGATGTGGATGAGGAACCAGTACGCGATTTAGCACTCAATGAGGACAATATCTTTCAAGCTGATCAATGTGATGCATTTAAATCTGATGTTGATGAGGCTCCTATTGCATAGACCATGTTCATGGAAAATCTATCATCATCTGATCCAACCTATGATGAAGTTGGTCTATCTTATGATTCAGACATTCTATCTGAGGTACAAGATCATGACAACTATCTCGATAATGTTGGTGAGTATTATGAAGTACACAAGATGCACACCGATGTACAACAAAACTATGTTGTTGACTCTGATACTGAATATACAAGTGATGGTAATATTATTTCGTATGCGCGGTATGTGGAGGACAACGCAGATCATGTTGTATAAAGTAATGTATCTTCTATGTCAAATGATGCATTAATGATGATTATCAATGATATGCATGAATAGGCTGCCCAATGTGTGTCGGCTAATGAGCAAAACAAAGTAGTTAATGCATCATTAATTGCTGAACTTGTGAGATATAAGGAACAAGTAGAGGTTTTTGAAAGAATGGCTAAGTTTGAATTAACTAATAGAGAACAAAAGATTGATAAACAAATGAGAATAATTATCCAAGACCGTAATGTTAAGGAAGAATTGTTGAAAAAGGAACTTAACTTAATTCTACCATTAACCATAACAAGTTAATAAAAGAAGAAGTCACAATGTTGAAAAAGGATTTTAAACAGAAAGAAAATAAGTACCTTGAAGAATTTCTTGACATGAAACAATTAAAAGAAGAAGGTATAAAGTTCATCACGTGTACTCGTTGTGCATTCAGATGTATGTCTCCTACCGAGTTGACCGAGGCAAATCAGTCGAGTCAACTCACTGAGTCAGTCAACCGATTTGAGTTAAAGTCTGACCAAAAGGAAAAAAGGACTGAAAGGAAAAACAGACTCGTTTCAAACCATAACAATCAAAACCATAACCGGACTCAACAACATAAATCAACAACATCACAACGTTAACACAAATCCAACTCCACTAATCCTATAACCCTTCGTCATAAATCATATCAACAAATCCAACAATATCTAAACCTATAAACCCATCATCACAAATCATATCACCACTTCAATCTAATCCTATACCATCGCATCCTTCATCAAGACTTGAACTCAATCTAAATTAAAAGAAGGATCTCAGTTTCTGTTTTTACGTGTTTTTCATTTAGCATATAATTTTTTAAGATCTAAACACGAACAAAATCATCACAGATCTGTGAAGGTATAAAACCCTCTTTCAATATACGAAAATTAAAAAGGATTATTAACAATTATGTTATAATCAATTATTTGTTTCGATTGACTCGTAAAACAAAAACAATTACCTACTCGAGACCCTTATAGAAAGATATTGAAGTCGTCGCTACTCAGACTTGGTTCTATGTTAGCGTGAGATTTGGTATTTGTTCCAAGAATGGGTGAGGAGATGAGGAGTGCATTTCGTGGCTTACATTTCATGTGTGGTTTCCACTATTAAAATAATAGAAGAAGCCAAAGGAAAAGGGGTATAAGAATTGTGGCTGCTATCTTGGGTTTGTGAGAAGAGTTGGTGACTGCGTAATATTAGGGTAAAAGGAATTAGATTTGTCTAAGATATGTGCATTATATAGCAGTTTGCTAGGGTTAAGTTGTTATTAAATATGGGTCGCATATATTTGGTTTATGATATGGGCCAGGATTCGAAATTACTTCATGGGATGGATTATTGAATGGGTCCAGTTTTGTTCTATTGATTGGGCCGAGATTATGAGTATACAGTTTTTTAAATTGAGGAATGGGCTTCTGTTTGCTTGTTATGATGGACCAATATTGATGTTGGACTTATGGTATATACCTTATTTCTTTTAAGAAAATGGGGTATACAAATCTTATGTTATAGATAAATTTGGGTCTAAAATGACAATGTGACAATTTTTGGTGACGAGACCAGGATCGAGTTTTATAAAGAATCATGAAACTTAAATTTTAATGGCTAGATTAGATATTAAATTTTCTAAGTGATTACGGAGTTGATTGGGTATCACTTATTTGACAGTGAAGTTGGATTTCACGAAGGCGGAGACATACATCTGAACGCACAACGAGTACACGTGATGAACTATATACCTTCTTCTTTCCACCTTCTTTAGCTGTGGGTTTATGAGCAGCCATTTCAAAATATTGCTGGTAGTATGGTGACTTTTGAATAGCTTACATAATCAACTCTTGTGGAATAGGCTTTCTAAAAACTTCATCCTTTTCGCCTTTGGGGACGAACTTGAGATTACCAAGAAGAAAGTCATCTCCCGTAACGTGAACAGGAGACACAGGTCTTCTGTGAATGTTATGTCTGCTCCCCAAATAATATATTATAAGCTTTGTGAACCGGCAGTAGGGGATAACATGAGGCTTAGGCTTCTTGGTAGGAAGACTTAGATTGGCTTTGTCAGTGAAGAAAGTTTTGATAGCTTGTATAAACTCTTCCCATAATAGTTTAGCATAGTCAACATTGGTTCTTATGACAATAACCCACAATATTTTAAAGAACAAGATGTTTGGGTTTGTCATTGCCAGAAGTCTTCCCTATTAAGCACTGGTTGATCAAAGACAAAATGGCTCTCCATGGCTGATATAAGTTGTTTACGTGCATCTTGGAAGAAAAGTGAATTTATTTTGGGTATCCCAGTTCGTTCACAAAGCACATAACGTATTCACTAGCTGGAGGTGACTCAAATGGATGTGCTGATTCTACAAGGGTAATCTACAAAGCCTTACCAAGAAAACCAACATTAAGAGTAAACCATTGTTCATCCAGTTGGAAGCTGTATACCCTAGTCTTTGCATCCTGTACAAGGGTATTCCATAACTAATGTATGTAGATAGTTGGAACATTTGTTAATGCAGTGAATGCTCTGAAGAAATTTGTGTTCTGGAGAATGTCAACTGAGCTGCGGAAGATAGGATTCTTTTGCAATTTTTATAGATCCAAGAGAAAATTTCCCTTTCCAATAGGTAACCATGCATTGAAAGGAAGAATTTGTTCATCAAATCTTGTAGGAGCAGGAGCAAGAACATTCTCTTTAGCCATCTTATCTGCTAAAGAATATCAACACAGATAGACAAAATAGCAGATAATTGATGTTAGATGACAATAGTAGCCTTGTATTTGACTTGCCATAACATGTTTGATTAAGTTATGATTAAAATCTAGTTTGATGAAATACTACACATTGAGTCACAAGTCAATCAAACAAGTCAACTTTGGTTAAAGGTCCAGGAATTATCCGATAAGCTCAATCACAAGTTAATTGAGCCCGAATGGGAGTTAACTAGATAATTGGGCCTTTGGATTGGGCCTGTAGAGGTTATTGGGATTAATGGGCCAAGACATGGAAGTTTAGCCCAAACCACTGCCCAGCAGTTCACCAAACCACCATATAAATATTTTATTAGTATTTAATCAAACTGTTACCATTTGGAAAAAAATCAAAATAGAGGTTTGACTATTTTAATATTAAAAGAATAATTTACCAAACCGCTGCCATGCAGCGGTTTCCCTGCTTTATTAAAATATTAAAATATATAGCAAACCGCTACCTTCAAAAATAAAGCAAACCATTGCTTAGATAATCAAGCAAGCCGCTACTTGGATTAACAGCAAACTGCTACCTAGAATTTTATGCAAACTGCTGCCTTGAACACATAACTTAAACAACATTTTTCTAATAATTTTATCTAATCAAAACACAATCCAAGGCATACTAGATCATCTTAACACCTCTAGCAATCATTTAGAACAACCTAAACCTTCACATTACATCAAAATTGAGCCTTACACTGCCATTTAAGCCATGATTTCATTGAAATTCCTAAGGGGGGGAATGCAATCTTGATTAGGTACATTATTTTTGACATCATAACAGCAACTAAACTCATTCAAATAGTTTACAACTATAATCAAACCTCTGTTGACTTTCTAAGGTCAACATTCAAACCAAAATTATCATATCATGCATACAAGTTATTAAAGATTGAAACTAAACATCAAAACATCATCATCTAGGCCTAAGGTATACATCCCAGCACTAAAAACACACTACCAAACACTCTAATTGGTTTCGATTAAAAGTGCAAGAAAAATCAATCTAAGAGCATAGATGTGTTTGATCTACATGAAATCATTCATGATTGAGTGTTTAATAGCCCTAAACGCATCTACCCAAGCATTTAATTTACATTACTTAACAAGATTTTAATTTTTGAAAAACCCTAGGTATATATCTAGAGATTCTACTCGTTTTAATGTGTTTTGAAATGATTCCTTTTTCCTATAGTAACAACTAATGGTATAGAACAGAGTTATAGTGTTACCTTTTTGCAAGAAAATCACTTGAGATCAAGAATTGAATGTGGCGAATCATGGTGGCGGTTTGCGTAAGAGAGTGTGTGTTTTAAAGTTTGACCGAATATTGAAGGTTTAAACAGTTAGTGCAAACTGCTGCCTTTTATACCTAATGTTTCAATTTGGCAGTTTTTGTCCTTGGGGTTTCTACTTTCTTTTATTTTCGGTTATATGTATTTCTAAGGTTAAAGTAGTTTAGGGAATGACACAATTAGTCCTTGTAGTTTAATGAAGCTAGGAAACAAGTATCAAATTGCACATAAGTCCTGAAACTTTCTAACTATTAAAATTTTTGGCCTTTTGAGTTAAACTAAATTAACTCCCCTTTAAATTATAACCCCATTCACATAGAAAAACCTTTTCCGTTAATTGTGAGATGTTTTTAGAAACCCGTTAGATGACGTAAATTTGAAATCACTCTCCTCCTCAAACAATGACCCATTTTTTATTTAAAGAGTTGTAGTCATTGATTAAGTGTCAAATTTCATGTAAAAACACAAACTGATTAATTTTCAAACAACACTTTGTCCACCATGGTTAACGCAAATAATTTTAAAGAATCAATTAAGAAAAAATTATCTGGTTAAAAGAAAGAAGACCTCTCTTCTTTAAGAAGAAAGAACACACTGAAACGTACATCACTCCTGATGCATGGTTATAAAATAATCCATGCATGGGAAAAATTAATTACCCGTTGACAGGAACAACTGTCTTTTTGACGACATGCTTTCCTCAGTTTAAAAAGCGGGTTGCAGTCTGAAAGAACTACAAGCCATTAAGACATGTTTTAAAATGTTTGAACTTCTGCTCGAACTTTATTTAAAGACCTGTGTCATTATTAAACGTCATTTCTAGGTCCGTAAATATTATCGATTTTCAAAAGACATGTCTTGAAAAATATTTTTGGTATTTTCTATTTTCGGATTTTTATGGTTTTTGTAGGTTTTATATTTTTGTATTTTCTTCTCACAAGATTTCAAGTATATGTGCGTACAATGTTTTGTTGATTTTGAGGTATCAAAACTAGCAAGGGGGAAGGAGACATACATCTAAATGCACAACGAGTACATGTGATAAACTTCATACCTTCTTCTTATGTTAGGTCATTTCGGGAAGACAAATGTCGTAACCTCAGAGAAAATTAGTGTTTTAACTCGTGGCTTTTAGTGTATTATTCCAACCACTTAGGGGAAGGGATGTAAGAGACAGTTTCTGATGATAAAGGAGGTACACAATGGTATGATGATTCCTCTAGATAGTCAGTATCCTGTAAGAAGAAATGTGTTCATTCGGGACTTAGTTGAGTTTGGTGTTATCATTTTGACTACTTGGAAGGTTTGATTGTCTACATCCAGGACTTAGTTGACTTGGGTGTTGCAAGAAATATCATCATATCCTGAAGGAAGAAATGTGCACGTCCGGGACTTAATTGATTTTGATGTTACAATTTCGACTTCATGAATGGGATTGAGTGTGTACAATGAGACTGGTTGCATCTCTTCAACTACATAAGGGAAGCGATATCTTGATACTTTTGGTATGCATTACTTGAGCTTCTAGTGGGAAGAAATGCGAGAAGAATTATTCAAGCGTGAGAAGATACGTTGTTGATCTATTTGATGATCCCCCAAATGGATAATCACTAAGCTTATCATTAAAGAAGCAGTAATATTTGATGTGGTATCCAACTACATTCCGTTGTGCCCTTATTATTCTAAGCTTATAATAAAGCTTTGATACGCTTGAGAAGAAGATGTCGATTTGGGGAATCTATTTAAAGTTCCAAATTGAAGATTATGAGGCATGATATATAGGGTGGACAAGTAATTCAGAAGCTTCTCCTTAAACAAGAAATGTATGGGTTACTTAGTTTATTCCTACTATAGTATTTCTCTTACAAGGTACTATAAAGATGATTCATGTTGGAGTGCAGACTTGAAGTCAAATGAAAACAGATTCTAGAAAACTTTGACATCACCAGAAGTGCAAGAAAATGAAGTTTTTCAAGACATGCAGCTAATTCAAAAACTTCAAGATGACCAGAAGTGTATGAAGAAAGTTGAGCATTCAAGTATATCAAAGGCCACTGAAGACATCATCAGCATTGGAAGCTTCGTGGAAGTTCTTGTTCTTAATCATTATGTACTTGTTAGGAAAATATTATAAGTAATTCCGTATATCATCCCATGAGGGATGATTGTTAGGATTTCAGTTTATGTGATGACATTACAGAATTACCATAGATTAATATAGTTCTATATGCTGGGACTAGAATTGGCATTATTGTATAGTTGTGAGGCGTATGGGCTATATATACCCCTCCAAGGCTTCCATAGAGGGGTTGAGACTCTTGTAACCTTCACACTTTTCATTCTATTTTACACACATTTGTTTCTCTCTCTACTCTTTCTCTCTAAACATGACTATTACATGGTTTGAGTCTCCTCGACCACTGAATCTATAATTCTTTTAATATGTTAGGTTCGAAGTCAATGTCCATAGCAATGGGAGTGTAAGCCTGCCTAACTAGCATATAGGGGTCATCATAGAAGAGAGTGATCACTGGGGAGTCTATGGATCTGTCAGTAGGTGTGATAGTCTCTGGGGCAGTAGGGGCTGATAGGGAAGACATGACCTGTGATAACACGGTAGGTGTATATGTAATCTCATAAAATAGATTAATCAAAATTATCAGCATAGGTTGCTTACATATAGTACTTAGTAGGAAATTATAACTCAAATACTTATAGTAATATGATAGACGCACCAAGCAAACATGAAATGTGAGCATGGGCAATGACGACTAGGAAATAGGAATAGGGCAAGCATTTAAGGCGAAAAATAATGCAACTAAAGCAATCATACAAGTCAATGGACAATCAATGATGATTCACACATTAGCGGTTATGCTGAACCATGTGTAAGCGTCTAATGTGAAGGTACATATATAATATGTACGTTCATGGTCAAGGCATTTTTTCAGGTGATCTTAGAATTTTATCCCCCCTCCTCTAACATAACTTAAGAGAACTACCCCCATCATTTCATGGTCCTTTATGAATTAGGCATAGTTTATCAGGCTATGCATAGTTTAGGAAGAACTTATGAAATGCTCAGGCTAGTCAACTTCCATCAAGTTCTAGGTTTTACGAAAACTTTAGTTGGTTATAGTAACATTTTTATTTTAGAAAAACGGGCATTCTCTATAACCTTGGCTCTGGATACCAATCTGTCACACCCCGCTAGAAGCAAAAACACGGGATGCGACATAATGATTTACATCGCACAAGATACAAGATTACACCATAATTTAATATCAAGAATTTCGTTTACAAAGTTACATTGAATACAGCTTTAAATATGAAATACATGCGTGTCCTTCAAAAAGTATTGTAGTCACGGTAAAATCTTGTACTCCAGTACCTCTAATTTATAATACTGATCACCTAAAAATGATACTCGAAAGGGGTCAACATTATGTTAGTGAGCTCGTAGGTTTAGAAGAAACCCAGTTGTTGTACTAGAAGTTTTAAGTAGTGGACAATTGTGCAATATGAAAGCAGAAATGCATGCAATAGTATTTAAATTATCAACACATCAACACCTCATACTAAGGTATCCTAACCCAAATCAACAAAACAAAAGAATCGCCCGCGCGCTTATAGTCCTCCGGACCTATCGCCTACCAGCTGGAGCTACACAGTTGGCTAAATAGTGTGGAGCAGAAATTAACATTAGAACTTCGCATAAATAGATTTCATAGTATTCACATAACATTCACTTAGTGTTCACATAGCAATCATATAGTGTTCTCATAACATTCATATACGCAAACATAAGCACATAGCATTGTCTAAAAAGAAATAAAAGATTTTGCACAGTATTAAAAGTAGTTGAAATAAGTTTTGAGCATCATTTCCCCCAACAAAAAAGATTTTAAAAAGTGAGGCTATGAGAAATCACCTCAAATAATATGATGGTAGCTAATATTGGATGATCTCTAACTAAATGTGCAACGGCACTCGGCCACGACCTATTTAATAAGTTTTACTTAGTAATATACTTTGCAAATACAACCTATTGTACAAGCGTTTGCACTAGAGTTTGTAAAAATGTTTTTGTGTAATTGTTTATAAAAGATTTCATTAAGTATTTTGACTCGATGAACTTAGGTCAAGGTGCGACATAAGTATTACTTGAGAATAGAATTAGAGTTTCATAACTGGGTAGAATATTAAGTATTTAAAAGTATATCTAACGAAAACTGGCCAAGGAAGGAATAATGATATTTAAGGCGAGAGATTTATGGGATAAATACGGAGACGCACACGAAATGAGTGTTAAGAAATCGAGGATCGAAGAAATAAGAACTTAGGTCAAGGTGCGACATAAGTATTACTAGGAATTAAGATTGATTTACAATTTAAGAAATAAAAATAGCAATATAAATAGATGATTTGAGAATCATAAAACTAAAGATTAAGATAGATTTAGAATTTAAGAAATATAAATAAAAGAATTAGGATTCAAAGCTAAATAAAATAATATAAAAGAAAGTTGGACATGTTTTAGTAATTTAACTCATTATCCCAAATTAGTTTGATAAAACAACATTAATATAAGCACTATGAGTTAAGATCAATGTAGACCCAACATTTGTCATAGACCCAATGAACCAATTCTGGCCACTCATTTTTTCATCAAAAATAAAAAAACTTATTTTCCACCTCTTTTTTAAAAATAAAATATCTTACAAACGGTAAATCGTCACACGACAAAAAATACACCATCGCGACGAGTATTTTTTTTATCTTTCAGTAGACGGGTAACACGATATACTTTCGAGGAACTTTTTTGATTTTTTTTCCAGTCACGAATTGCGAAAATCATATATGATTCGTATAACGAATCATATATGATTTGTATAACGGATCATATATGATTTCATAAAATCATATATGATTTCATAAAATCATATATGATTTACTTTTTGTTAAGTTTTGTTTCAGTCACGAATTGCGAAAATCATATATGATTCGTATGACGAATCATATATGATTCGTACAACGAATCATATATGATTTCATAAAATCATATATGATTTCATAAATCATATATGATTTTATAAATCATATATGATTTCATAAAATCGTATATGACTTCATAAAATCATTAAAAAAAGTTCGTCGAAAGTATATAGTTTCACCCCTCTATAAAAAGATAATTTAATTCTCGTCGCGATGGTATATTTTGTTTTGCGTAACGATTAACGGTGTGTGAGATATTTAATTTTTAAAAAAGAGGTGGAAAGTGGGTTTTTTTATTTTTGATGAAAAAATGAGTAGCTATGATTGGTTCATTGGGTCTATGACAAATGTTGGGTCTATATTGAACTTTTGGCTAGGCACTATAGTGTTTTTGATTTAAAAAATAGGTGTTAGAAGTTTTATATAAGAATCATGTTTTTTGTCTTTTAGTGAGGTATTAAAATAATAATATTTTATCATTTTGTCTTCTTGTCGAGATTTTAGAAATTAATTTGTACCATGATTACAAATATAAATTCTACTTTATAGGTCATGTTTAAGTACCACGTTTACCATGTATAATTTAGTATTTAAATAAATGATGATTTCGTCCTTTTGTCGAACCATAAAAATAACTTTTTCCAAGTTATTCTCTAAGTTTATGATATTTTATAAAATTTTGGCATGATCCGTTTGTTTGTAAAAGTTTACCAAGGTTCCCAAACCTTATTTTCCACCATTTTTTCCAAATTCAATAGTTTTCTGGCAAAATGCTAAAATCTACATTTATGTGACGTTTCGTCAAAACACATCTTTCAAAGGACCATTTAATCGTTTTAAGTTTGTATGAGTATAAGTTGATCAAAATCCGTTTTAAACACTTATATTTACAAGTTTCACTTATTGGGCTCAAAAGCCCAATATTAGTCCGAATGTAGATATTGAGTATATCTTATACAAGTTCAACCCAATTTTAAGTTCACTAGTTAACTCATTCGCCAAACTAAAGCCCATCATGTTTAGTAAGTAGTTTATTTGTTATTAGGCATTATGGCCCATTAAGAGTTTATAAATATTTAGTTTTCTGTTTTAGTCCATTAGCTATTGGGCCTTATGGCCCATTAAGAGTTTCAGTTTTCTGTTTAAGTCCATTAGCCATTAGGCCTTATGGCCCATTAAGAGTTTCTTAGTTAGTCCAATGGTATAAAAATAAGTGTTAGTTAATCCTTATTGGACTTCCCGACCCAATAAGCCCATACTGGTATTATATAAATTTTCAAGTCCAAAAATAGATCGATAAGTAATAAAATAAGCTAATAAACTCTTTATTTGCCAAAATAAGTTAGACTAATAAGTCAAAATTAAGCCGAGAGGTTATTAGGTCTTGTTGGGCTGATAGTTGCACACAAACCCAATAAGCCCTCTAAACTAGCATGGGCCCGATTGTAGTCTCGTTAAGCGAGTAATAAATCAAATAAGTATTTTGATATAAGAATAAGCTAGAAATACAGATAAGAAACATAAATCGAAAGTAGTAAGCCAATAAAATAAGTCGTGGCTTATTCCCTTATTGGGCCGTGAGCCCAATAAGCTCTAAAGCATCGCAAATAAGCTAGAAATAAACACTTAAGCTCGAAAACCTTTTAGTTTTTGAATAAGTTAGAATAAGCTAGGAAAATAAACTGTAAAAATAAATTGTGGCCAATAAGGCAAATAAGCCAAAGGTTATTTCCTTATTGGACTGAGACTTCAAATAAGCCCAAAATTGAAATATTATAAGCCCGGATATAATAGATAAGCCTAAAAATCAAATAGGACATAAAATAATCCGCAGAAATAAGTATCAAAATAAGCTGAAACGTGAATAAGCAAACACGAATAAGCCACATTCATTCACGAATGGGCTGAGATCAAGACTAAGCCTATTGGGCTCAAAATAAGCAAACTCTGAAACCCATTTTAGTTGGGTTCAGACCAAGACCAAACACAAAAGCCCAAAACTTAAATAAGCAAAAGCAAATAATCCGAATAAGCCCGTTAGAAATCGAATAATCTCACGAAGGGCTTATTAATAAGTCAAATATGAAATAAGCAAAAACTACAAATTCCCCTTCGTACCAAATTATACCCTTCGAACCTTAGGAAAAGTGACACTTTTCTTATCACTTCCTTTTTCTCCAGTTCGAACCAAACGCACCCTATGGTTCCTTTATCGTTTTATGTCCAAAAAAATTACAAATGCATTGTACACCTATATTTAGACCATCATTAAGCTACTACAAGTACAAGAATTATAGAATTTCAAATAATTACAAAAAGAGGGTTTTGAATGAGGATTTGGACTCGAATAACAACCCAAACGTTGTTTTTAAATACCCGTGACTATTAGAATGTCAACCCTTGTGTGTTCTTGATAACTTGTTCTTGCTTGAAATCAAAAAAATAGGAGTGGGTGTTGTGGTGTGTTCGGACGTGACCAAGAAAAGGAGAAAGGAAGAGAAATTTTTCTTAGTTTTTGATTTGGTAAATGTATGTGTGATTTTTGAAATGGATATAGCCAAAAGAGAGGACATGACATGGTAGCTAAAAACTAGCCATGTTGTCTCCAAGGGGTCTGTTTGGTTTTGGGATCCTATGGGGAATCCTAGTCGTTTTAATCTCTTGTCGGGTTGCTTATCGCACATTATTCTTAGATTTTAAAAAAAAAAACGTAGACCCGAAGTTCCTGTTTGTATTTTTATCGAATGTAAAAATTGTGTTACTTAAAATTTGAAATATTCACAACTATAGGTTTAATAGTAAAGTTTTTTAGATTTAGTGCGACGTACGTTGTTTCTTCTTTTCCGTTATATTCTAAGCGTAAAACTTGAAATTTCCGTGTTTTAATTAGACGTTTCTATAACCCTTAGTTAATACTAAAATAAGTTTATTTTAACTTATAAGAGATTTTTAGACAGTTTTAAATTTTGTTGTGTTGCCACCGGTGCGTGACGTTTTTTGCTGGTGCAAGGGAGGTTTCCTGATAAGTGATTATATGTAACCGTAGTTGTTTAAAAATAGAAACTTAGCTCAAAAGTGAGTTGTTTATAATAATATTCGATAATTAATAGTCGGTTAAACCATAACTATTTAGCGTAAAATAAATCTACAAAAGTCAACTGCGAGTTTTCTTATAGAAATTTAAGTGAATAGACATATGTAGATATATAGCCATAGTATTTTTGTAACACCACCAAATTGGGTCACAGAGAAATATTGTCCGGGAGCGTTACTTCATAATACCATTGCACAAAACTTGAGAGAAAGACCTCCAAATATGTCGTTTGAAAAGTAATCTTGTAAAGTTTAGACTCCAAAGCACATCAGTTATGCCAAGCATCTAATTCACCTGAGAAAAACATGCTTAAAAGTGTCAACATAAAGTTGGTGAGTTCATAGACTTTTGTAAATGCAAATGTAAATCCCAAAAACTATATATACAAATTTACTGTATTGCAAGCCCCGCTAATACAAGACTTGCAACGCATAAACTAAAATATATAGATTTTTAAAATGCGTCTAAATATAAAACACTCAAAGTGCGTTCGTTAAAATGTTGGAGTCAAAGATGTGTATGACTGATATGTGTTTAATCACATATCATTTTCCTTAATAAAATAAGCTTAAAAGACCAAAAATACATGTAAATACATTGTATGTGTGTGTTTTATCAAATGCATTGTGCAGGTAATGGATATGTCAAAAATGGACAAAAACAAAGCAAAACGGACAAAACCGAGCAAGGGAAAGGGAAGAGTATGAGAAATCAAAGCCGAAGGCGTAGACATCCTTAATGGGCCAACCCGTTCCCATTTTATTGGGTCGGGTCAGCCCATTAACATGTTATCTATAAAACCTTAAGCCCTTTATATTATAACAAATCCAATCCATTATCCAATCTATGACCAAGCCAAATACAAAAGCCCAACATACCCTTACCATTGGTCCAAGTCAACCCTGAGTTATAAACACACAGTCAAAGAATTACTGTTCATCTTTTTCACTTTTCCCTCCCAACACACAGAACAAAATAATCAGGGTAAGCTACTCCTTCGCTCCACACACACGAGTACTTCTAGAAGCCTAACACACGCCTGACATTACCCCATTTAGCCAAGCTAGCAATCCTGAGCATAATGATTAGTTGATGTTAGCTGGCACATGATCCAAGGGTTCTAAATGATTGCTTGGGGAGTGGTCAAAATTGAAGGGCTAGGATTGAAGCATGGGCCGCTCCTAGAGGTTCTGGATCCTTCCCCTCCTCACTATAAATAAAGAAGGGAGCACATAAGAGAGGACGTGTAGGATTTTAGTAGTTTAGTAGCTTATCTTAGTTTTTAGCTTATTTTTATTTCATTAATGTAATTTCTATTTTGAAAAGTTGTAATCTCTTTGAGTATTAATAAAAATAAGTTTTAGTTAATTGTGCTTTTTAAATTCTGTTTTTACTATTATATAATAATGGTTTTAAAATGTTTGGAATTAAGCTAATAAGCTCAAAATAAGCTCATTCTCTTATAAGCTATAGATCACTCAGCTAAGCTTCCCAAAAGCTTAGTTGAATTAGCCACTTCACTCAAATAACCTTAAAAAGTCTTTAAAAAGCAATTTTAGATGATAAGCCAGATCTGGAAGGGCTTATTGGACTTTACTAGCTTGTTTTTAACAAGTTAGAGCTTGTAGATAAGCTCCTTTGGGAATTTTTGATCCTTGTTTGAGCTAGGATCAAAGGTATGTTCTCATTTCATTTTCTAGCTTAATTTCTTATTTTGCTTATCTAGTTACTTATTCTCTGCTTATGTTTGCTTATTCTTGCTTATCCTGTCTTATTTTAGCTTAATTTGTTTAGTTATAGCTTAGTTATAGTTTAATTTTAGTTTTTAATGAAACTGTCCAATTCCTTAGTTAAAATTGCTTAGTATTCTAGCTTATTATTCAGAGCTTTTTATCAATGGGATTTTGCTTATTTGTCTTTAACAATCTTAGTTCTAAATCTATTTTCATATATAAAAGCTTAATTTGATCTGATCTACTGTGAAAATGCATTTTAAAGTTTTGAAGGGGTGTTTGGTACAAGCAGTCTTAACAATAGTTAAGACTGCTAGGTTCATTTTTGGTCAATAAGTTAGGTTTAATAAGCTCAAGTTTAGTCTTAAATATAGTTTTCATAAGCTTAAATATGGTTTTGTTAAGTTTTTCTAGCTTGTTTACCAATAGTGCAAGTCTGTTAGTTAAATGAGGTATAAAACTGCTTATTTGTGAAAGTGTGCTTAAGATATGATTTAGTGATCAATGTGAGTTCTATAAGTATCAATTTGAATCTGATTTGGAGTCATTTTGCTAAGTAAAGCTTTTAAAGTCTATTGTTCTACAAAACGGTCAAGTAGGGTAAAGGTTTTAAGCTTATTCTTTAGAGTCTGTTTAAGCAGATTATTTGAGGTTGATTCATAGCTTCATTTAAGATAATTTTTATTGGATTAGCTTATTGCATGGTAAGTTCCATCTGTTTTTAGTGTTTAGTTGGTCAAAATTAGATTTTGAGTCTTAAAAGTTAGCTGCAAATTAGCCATTTCAATCCAAAAAGCCAAAAACAAGTCAGATAAGCATGTGTTGAGTTTAACTCAGCATGTGCTGAGTTTTTAACTGCCCTATTTAATTGCCTTTTCTAGCTTATTCCTTAGGTTTGTTTGCTTAAATTTAGCTTATTTGAGTTTAAGTCTTAATCTGTTTTTAGTTTCTAGCTTATTTTCAGTGCTTATTTGTCCTCTAGTTTAGCTTAAAGTCTGTCAAAAATGTTTTTTTAATTATCTTTGAGAGTCTGATGTCTTATTGGACTTAGCTGTTTTCAACTTATCTTGTCTACTTATTTTTAAGTCCTAAGTGCTTATTGAGTCTAGTTTAGGGTTTGCTTTAGCTTTTTAGTTTTCTTGATTAGCTTATTGAGTCCTAAAGTTCAGAAAAAAGTTTAGCCTAAAAGCCTTGAAAAGCCATAACTGTCATTTTCAAGTAGCTTTTTCTAGCTTTTCAATAAGTTTTATCAAAGAGTCCATTTGTTAAAGTTGCTTATTTTTTCTTATTTTATAGATTTTTCAAAAATAAAAATAAAAAAATGTTTCAAAAAGGGATAGACATAGGGTTCGAACCTGTGACCTCCCTTACACAACACCAACACCTCTACCACTGCGCCCTTGGGTCTTTTTCATAAGACCTTCACACCGTTTAATCATTATACCCATTTTTAGTTTTAAGCTTATTGAGCTTATTGAATTTTCACAGCTTTTTGGCTTGATTTTTTTGTTTTGTTTTTCTTTATAAACCTTAGGAATAGTGTTAAGTAATTTTCTCAAATTTTTATAATTAAGTTTAGTATTTTTAATCTAATTTTTAGTATTATTTAGTTTTAAAAATAGTTTTATTTAGTTTAAAATTTCAAAAAAAAAGTTTTTTTTTCTTTTTAAATAGTTTAAGTCATTTAGGATTAAAAATTTGCATTTTGAGTTTTTAGAGTTTTATTTTGTCATTTTTAGATAATTAATTCGCATTTTTAGTTTTAATTTGCTTTTAAATATTATTAGGATTTTTAAATCGCCTCAAATTTTAGTTTGGTTTGCCTTTATTTGCTTTCCCCATTTGCGTTATTAGATTTAGAATCCAAAATCAAAACTTTAATGATATTCAAGCTCAATTTACGATATGAACGTGAATTTCCATTCACATCTCGCCAAGAAGAATGATACCCGTGTTGATTACTTTTTATTATTTCCTAAGAATAATTTGTATGATACTTAGCTTACGTATATGTATATTGTATACCAAAATAAACCAATAAAGACCAAAAACATAATAAAAATGGCAAAGATATGCTTGTTTTTGTGTTTTATATGTACAGGTACGGATAGGACAAAAATCACAAGAAAATGGAAAACCGAACACGGGAACGGAAGAGCACGTAAAGAGCCGGGAGAAAACTATCAAAAGTCAAAAGTGGTCAACTCAAGTCAAGCAATGGTCAACCTGAGTCAACTCACATCAAGACAAAAATTCCAAAAACACTTAACTTAACCTTTGTTAAGTGTTAAATAACAAGGACTTTCATTGCAAAACCCTAATACTAGTCCAAGGACCAATTCTGCCAAATATCAAACCAATTACACCACACCACTTTCATAATACAAACAGAGGGACCGAATTTGCCAAAAAAACTAATTCCCCTTTACCTTCTTAGTTAAAAATTTGGCGGGTGAATCAGTTTCACTGTTCATTATCTTCCCCGAAATGCCCTCTCCTATTATCAAAGGGAAAATGCTAATTAAAGGTTAAAATGGGTAATTCAAGGGTTAAGGATCAACGTGGGCAGAGTTGTACATCATCAAACGCACCCTATTGGTCAAACCCAAGAAAGAATGACACGGTGGCAAATGAGAAAGCATAAGGAAGTGGATATTTTACACTACAAACGCTCACAAAACAAGCACACAAGGGTCACATCACGGATTGCCACGCTAGCAATCCGTGTGATTATCAAAGAGATCCTACGGCTAAAGATGATCTTCCAATCATTGAGAGAATGAATGGCAGAGATTGATAAGAGCTCAAGAGGCTAGAAGGTTCAGCTGGTTGCTATAAAAAGACTCACTCTAACACTCACAAGGGGGCGTTTTTATCTAGTTTTTTTAGCTTTTAGTACTAGCTTATTGTAATCCTCATTTAAAACTCTTGTAATTTCCTTTTAGATAATGTAATCAGCTTCTTTTTAATTAATGAAATTAAGTTTTACCTTTAAATAATGTGTGATTATACAGCTCTTACTTTCTCAATCAAGCTCAAAATTAACTATACAAGTTTGATAAGCTTCCATAACTAAGGTTTAGCTTCATAAGACCTATAAGCGTATGATTGACTTATTTAATCATCCAATCTACCTAAAACCTAAACATTTTTTAAAAAATTATCTAAGTTACCTTGCTGTTGATTTCAAGCTTTTGGAAGAGAAGCTAACAATGGAAGAACTTCTATGGACTTTAACTGGCTTATCAATGATAAGTCAGAGCTTGTAGATGCTCATTTGAGCCTTTCAACCTTTGTTAAGCTAAGGCTAAAGTAAGTTCTCTATTTACTTATGTTTTAAATTCTATGCTCGAGTTGCTTATCCGCTATAGTTAGCTTATTACCTGCTATCTTGAGTTTATAGATTTCCTAGTTGGTCTTGTCAAGTTATAAATTTACATCTGTTTTTAGTTTTATAATTGTAGATTTTAGTTTTTCATTTACTTGTCTTAAAAATCATAAAAAACCAAAAAAATAGTTAAGCATAGTCAGATCTTTGATTCTACTAAATAGTTGTGGATTTTTTTGTTTTTTGTGTTTCTATAGGTGGTCATAAGCTTCTGGAATATCTGGTAATAAATGTTTTAAATAAGTAGATTTTAATCTCATAAGCTTTTTTAAATCTGTCATTAGTTAAAGGAGTGTTTGGAATAACTCACTTTGACCTCTTAAAGTTAAAGTAAGCTTTGATTGTTGCTTAAGTCATTTTTTAATTACTTAAAATCAGTTGAAAAATGGTATTCAGAAGTTAGATTTTAAAAGATAAAAAGTTAGGGCTTATTTGGAGTGTTCCTGCACCAGGGGAATTCTCTCCTTTTCTTTGCTTATTGAAAATTCAGATTCAAGTTCTTTGAGCTTTGTTTTTATTTGTATTGAGTTCATGCACACTTCAAATAGAGTGTGTTGTGCAGGAAAACCACTAAGGTTACATGTATTCTTGTTTTAGCACTTTTTGTCAAAGTACATTAGTAGGTAGACAGCAGTTTGTTGGTCTTATTGTATCAAAATTAGGTTAGTTTAAATAAGTTTTAGCTTTTAAAACTCAGTAGATTTATAGATTAGGTTTAGGTTAAGTTAGATTAAGACTTAATTTCAAATTTCTAGCTTAATATCTTAGGTACATTTGTTTTTTTTAAAGTTCATAAAAATCTCAAAACCAAAAACAGTGGTAACTTAGACTTAGCTTCTAAATTTAAATTTCTAGCTTATAATAGCTGTTTTTATGGTTTGGATTCTTAGCATATAAGTAGATAGTTAAGTTTTTAAAAGCTCAAGGTTTAGTATAGCTTAATGAGCTTTTTAGCTTAACTTGATTTTGCACTTTTAGAGTTTACTTCTGAGTTTGCATTTTAAATCTTCAAATCTAGTTAGCTTAAAGTGTTAAAGTTTAGATTAACTTATTAAAATTAGATAGTAGACATCATTAGCTTTCCAGGATAGCTTTTAGAATTGTATCTGAGCTTATAATGAAGTGTGTGCAAGTGATTTAGTAAAAACAAGCTTTTAAGCTCTCAAAGTACCACTTTCTGTGGTCAGCTTATTAAAAAGCTTTTAGAGTGCTTATTTTTGAGTTTAAGCTTATAGTGCTTTTATTAAAGTTGATACAAAAGTTGTCCTCTACAACTTTTGTTCTTTAAGTTTTTCATAAAAAACCAAAAAAAAGGAAGTGGAAGTCGGGGGTGAGCAAGACTCGAACCCCCGACCTCAACACCTCAACCTTTTTATACACACACCCTCCCACTCCTTACCGCTGTGCCCTTGGGTCTTTTTCATAAGACCCTTGCACAAGTAATCTTTTATACACATTTTGGCTTTATAAGCCCAATAAGCTGTTAAGCTTATTTCGTGGCTTATTTTATAAGCTTCAATCTCGGGCTTATTTTTCCTATGATTTAGATAGTTCAAGCTATTTTCTATCATTTTTCTAGAATTTTTAGAGTTTATTTAGTATTTTTAATCTTTTATTTTCATTAAAAACTTTAAAAAATAATAAAAAATAGAAAAATAATAAAAAATATATAAATCTTTTTTAGAAAATTTTCTTTTATCCTAAAGTTCATAGGAAAATTAGTTTTGCTTTCGTAAGGTTTAAATTGCAAAATTTCGTTTTCACAAAAACGAGATTCGTTCTCATTCTCGTTTTTCGTGTTTTAACGCTCATTTTAACTCCGTTTTTGTTCTAGTTTTCTTTAAACTTACTTTTTAGTCAAATAGAGTCAATTTAGAAAGAAAAACTCAATTTAGGTTTAATTTTATAAATTTAGGGTTTGTAGCTTCCGTTTAAGGTTCCCGTTTTGCGTTTTTAGTTAAAATTTAAATTCCCGTTGTTTGTTTTCATGCTTAATAGTTAGAGCTTGTTACTTTTAATTGTTAAAAGTAGATAATCAAATCAACTATTGTTTCCCATTCAAATCATTGTCCGAACAACAAACGTAGTTTCAATTTCACAAGTCGTTGGGGAAACGACCCAGAAAATCATACTTCCCGGTTAAGATACATATTATATTATATTATATATATTTTGAAGAGTTTCCTTTTCACCTTTGTCCTCAAGGGTAAATTGGTAATTTTCCATAGTATTATATATTATATATTCTTAAGACGTATCAAATTTTTGGCGCCGCTGCCGGGGATTTGTGATTAAGATTCTTTCGTTTGATGTTTGTTGATCGTGTTTTGGAGAACCTTTTGTTTTTGAAAGTTACGTTTTTAAGAAAATCAAAAATAAAAAAAAATATAAAAAATAAAAAGTAAAAAATATTTTTCTTTTCTTTTTAGTATAAGTAGAAAATTAAAAACAAAAATATAAAAATATTTTCTCTTTCAATTTAAAAACTTACAAAGTTGGTAAAAAAAACACTAACAAATAATACCTTCAATTGAGGTATTATCCATAATAAGTTCCCAACTCGAATTTAAGATTTAAAAACTTACCATTTGTGTCACTTACGAGATACGGCTCACCTTAAAAAGTCAAATTTTTACGGAGCTAACCGTGAAGTAAGCTTTTGATTATTTGGTTCACGTTGTCTGTCTCGTTGTCCGTTTAAATGATTAATTGGAATAAACTTTGAGCAAAATCCAAAAATATTTTTATTATTTTTTCTATTTTTCTTTTTAAATAGTGCATGCGCACTAGACGTTCTAATTATTCTAATTCAAATGTCACAATTCCAAGACGTCGGAGAAGACAAGTTTCTAACATAGTCAAACCCGAGATTCGAACTATTGTTGCACCTATGACAGAACGTACCATGGAGGAGCTACTCCGTGCCCCCACGAAAGGGTACGGAGAAGCTATTGTTTTACCATAAATCAATGCCGATCATTTTGAGATTAAGACGAATTTGCTTAAGTTGGTTCAAGCTAACCCGTTTTACGGTCATGAAAATGATAATCCTCACCACATAAAATAATAGTTTTCAAAAGGATTACCTCGACTTTACGATTTAGGAACGTGCCTAACGATGTGATTAAGCTTATGATGTTTCCATATTCGCTCGAGGGAGCCGCTAAAACTTGGTACGAAAAAGAACCACCAAATTCAATCTTGACTTGGGAGGATCTCGTTACCAAGTTCGACAACAATTTTTCCCTTATCCTCAAAAACACTCACTAAAAAATGAACTTTCCTCGTTTTACACAAAAATTCGAGGAAACTTTTAGTGAAGCTTGGGAACATTTAAGGAGTTGCTTAAGCAGCCCCCAATCACAGATTTACGAGTTAACTCAAGTTGAATACCTTTTACAATGGTTTTTAAAACGACAATGAAACAAGACTCCTAAAATGCCGCTGCGGGAGAATCGTTTGAGTAAAACGACTAGAGAAGGAGCTTGTAAAACATAATTTGAGAATAGCAAATCCAAAGTAACGTTATTCACGAAATAAACCAAATGCTTCAGATGAATGCTATTATCTAGTAAAACGATGAGAGAATTTTGGGGATAACTTGTGGATCAACATTTCGACCCTTAGTCGAGATTGTTTCTAAAAAAGTTGTCACTCCTACTCCGGTTAAAGCGGTTGAGGAATCTTGTGTTACTTGTGGTGGTGCTCATTCTTGGTATAATTGTCTGGCTACCGACAACAATCAGGCTAGTGTTTGTGGGACTACGGGTACTTACAATCAAGCTAACCTTCCAAACCGTGTTTGTAATCAAATGGTACCACCAGGTTTTGCTCCGGTGCAAAACAATGGTCAAAATAGGTTTAATCAGAATCATGTTCAAGGGAATAACTTTAATCGGGGGAATAATTTTCATGGAAATCAAGGTTTTCAAAATCAAAATAATCATGCTCTAAATTTTCAAAACCAAGGATTTCAAAACCAACATTTTCAAGTGCCTAATAATCAAGTTCAACAAGAGATTTCAAATGATTTTTCAAGTTACAAGAGGAATAATGATCAGATGTTAAGGAACATGCAAAGTCAAATCAATTCGTTGAAAGGAGACCTTAAGAATGAAATTCAGAATACGATAAAATCTCAACAAGCCGTCATGATGAATCAACAAACCACTTTTCAAAATAATTTGCAAAACATGATTTGTGGATTGTTTCAAAACCAAGCCTCAACTTCGGGTACTCTTCCGAGTAACACCATTCCAAACCCGAAGGGTGAGATGAAAGCAATCACTACTCGAAGTGGTGTTGCTTATGAGGGACCCTCGATTCCTACTAATCCTTCTCCTAAAAAGGTAGTGGAACGAGAAACCGAGGAAACAACGGATAAAGAGCAAACAAATTTCCAAGGAAGTACCGCTCAAATCCCACCTCCGGTTATCCCCATTTCTATTCCGGAACCCGATGTTCTGACGACTTTACCTAAAACCATTCCCATTCCAGAATCCGATATTCCGAAGAGTTTACCTAAGCCAAATATCCCATACCCTTCACGACGTGATGATCAAAAGTCCCGTGACAAAGCTTCGAATCAAATGGAGAAGATCTTCCAAATCTTTCAAGATTTGCGCTTCGACATTAGTTTCGCAGATACTTTACTTTTGATGACAAGATTTGCTCCTACGATTAAGAGTTTGCTCATGAATAAGGAAAAGTTGCTTCAGTTAGCAAAGATTCCATTGAACGAGAATTGCTCGGCGATGCTTCTCAAAAAGCTTCCCGAAAAGCTTGGAGATCCCGACAAGTTTCTTATTCCATGTAATTTCCCAGGAATAGAGGTATGCCACGCCTTGGCCGATCTTGGTGCGAGCATAAATCTATGCCTCTTTTCTATCGGTAAAAAGCTTTCTCTGCCTGAACTTACACCAACTCGGATGACTTTAGAGTTAGCAGACCGATCAATTACTTATCCTAAAGGACTCGCCGAAGATGTTTTTGTCAAAGTTGGGAAATTTCATTTTCCTACCGACTTTGTTGTTGTCGATTTCGAAGCTGATCCTCGAGTGCCTCTCCTACTTGGGAGATCCTTTTTGAGGACCGGTCGTGCTTTAATAGATGTTTATGGAGAGGAAATAACCCTTCGGGTTGGTAACAAAGCCGTCACTTTTAATCTAGATCAAACCACGAGATACTCCTCTACGAATGACAAATCGGTAAACCGAATTGACATCATTGATGCAATTTGTGAGGAGTATGCTCCGGAATTACTAGGATTTCCTAATACTTCGGGTGGTAATCCCACCTCGACGTCTAAGCCATTTACTTTCGAATTCATTTTGGAAGAAATTGAAGCTTATCTTAAGGATGATTCGATTTCACCAGAAATTGATTATGCCGATTGAAATCCGGAGGACGATATTTGTTTGATTGAAAAATTGTTAAATAATGACCCGTTTCAACTTCCTCTGATGGACCTTAAACAAAGTGAAATGACCGAGGCAAAATCTTCAATTGAAGAGCCTCCGGAATTAGAGTTAAAAGATTTGCCGTCTCACTTAGAATATGCTTTCTTGGAAGAAAACGATAAGTTACCAATTATTATTGCAAAAGGTTTAAAAAATGATGAAAAAGATGCTCTTTTAAAAGTGCTCAAATCTCACAAAAGGGCCATTGCTTGGAAAATCACCGACATTAAGGGTATCAAACCTCGTTTTTGTACCCACAAAATCTTGATAGAAGATGATTACAAACCTACGTTTCAAGGCAAAGAAACGGTTTACCCAAAAAGCATGAGTAATCAAAAAGAGGTCCTAAAACTTCTTGATGCCGGAATGATTTACCCGATCTCTGACAGCCCATGGGTTAGTCTAGTGCATTGTGTTCCCAAGAAAGGTGGAATAACCGTCGTTGCTAATGAAGAGAATGAATTAATTTTGACACGTTTAGTTACCGGATGGAGAGTTTGTATCGACTATAGGAAATTAAATGAAGCGACTCGAAAATACATTTCCATTACCGTTTATGGATCAGATGATTGAAAGATTAGCTGGGAATGAGTTCTATTGTTTTCTAGACGGATTTTCAGGATACTTCCAAATACCAATAGATCCCCAAGACCAGGAGAAAACTACTTTCACATGCCCATATGGAACTTTCGCGTACCGACGCATGCCATTTGGTTTGTGTAATGCTCCCGGTACTTTTCAACGGTGTATGATGGCCATATTCCATGATATGATCGAAAAGACCATGGAAGTGTTTATGGATGATTTCTCGGTTTTTAGGGATAGTTTCGATTCATGCCTCTCCAATTTAGAAAAGATGCTAAAACGGTGTGAAGACACGAATTTAGTTCTTAATTGGGAGAAGTGCCACTTTATGTGTAAAGAAGGAATTGTGTTAGGGCATAAAATTTCAAAGGCGGGAATTGAGGTCGATCGTGCTAAAGTCGATGTTATCGCTAAGCTCCCTCACCCGACTACAGTTAAAGGTGTTAGGAGTTTCTTAGGACATGCAGGTTTTTACCGCCGATTTATCCAAGACTTTTCTAAAATTGCTAGACCAATGACCCACCTTCTTGAGAAGGAAACACCGTTTGTGTTTTCTAAAGATTGTATTGATGCTTTTCAGACTCTTAAAAATAAGCTTACCAAAGCTCCTATCTTACTTGTCCCAGATTGGAACTTACCATTCGAACTCATGTGTGATGCAAGTGATTTTGCGATTGGTGCAGTTCTTGGACAACAAAAGATGAAGCATTTTCAGCCTATACATTATGCTAACAAGACTATGACTGAAGCTCAAATTCATTACACTACCACGGAAAAGGAAATGCTTGCCGTTGTATATGCTTTTGAAAAGTTTCGGCCATATCTTGTCTTATCCAAAAGCATAGTGTATACGGATCACTCGGCTTTAAAGTACCTTATAAACAAACAAGACGCTACGCCGAGGTTGCTCCGGTGGGTTCTTCTCCTACAAGAATTTGATATCACCATCCGTGATAAAAAAAGAAGTGAGAACCTTGCGGCAGACCATTTATCTAGACTTGCGAATCCTCATAAGGATGTGTTAGAAAACAAAGACATAAATGAACATTTTCCTTTAGAAACTCTTGGAGTTATTTCTAGTGAAAATACCCCATGGTTTGCGGACTATGCAAATTACCATGCAGGGAATTTTTATTATCAAAGGAAGTTCAACTCAAACAAAAGAGGAAATTTTTCAAGGACGTAAACATTAATTTCTGGGATGATCCTTATCTTATTCGTACTGTGCGAGATCAAATCATTCGACTGTGTGTCATGGGAAAGAAGCTTATGAGATCCACAAAGCTTGCCATGAGGGACCCAACCGGCCATCATTATTTCCAAACTCACCGCCAAAAGTAATATTGAAGCCGGTTATTCTTTGGCCTACCAGATATCGAGAGATGCCCATACAATGATCAATCTGTGGTTTTTATAACGTGTCAAAGACAAGGCAAAATTTCCCACCGAGATAAATGCCTCCAATACCTATCCAAGTTTGTGAACTTTGTGTATGGGGGACTCGATTTTTATGGGACCATATCCAGCTTTAAGAGGAAATAAATACATCCTGTAGCTGTTGATATATTTCAAATTGGTTAAAGCAAAGGCGCTCCCCATAAAATAAGCTAGGGTGTAGTAAAGTTTTAAAATCTCTTTTTTTCCCCGATTTGGAAAACCTAGAGCTATAATAAGCTAACATGAGACCCATTTTGTAACGATCAGTTTTGCTAAAAGTAATGTCTAAGTAGGAGGTTACACATCGTCTATGCTACCACTTCTCACCCTCAAACGAGCGTCAAGTGGAGGTGTCCAACGAGATTAAAACGTATTCTAGAAAGACGGTTAGAGAAAACCGTGCCTCATGGTTTGACAAACTAGATGAAGATTTGTGGGCATTTCGTACTGCTTTTAAGACACCGATTGGTTGTACGCCTTACAAGCTTGTTTATGGAAAGTCTTTGCCATTTACCAATTGAGTTAGAACATAAAGCATACTGGGCTTTGAAACATGCTAACTTCGATCTTAAAACCGCGGGTGATCACTGAAGCTCAGCTGAATGAAACTTAATGATCTTCGTGGAATCAAGCTTATGCGAATTTCTTTGATTTTACAAGGAGAAGACGAAGAAGCTTCACGACTCAAAGAACAACAAACCGCATTTTTGCAATGTTGGTTGATCGAGTTTTACTCTTCACTCTCGTCTAACGAAATTCTTTGAAGCTTAAAACTTCTGGTCAGGACCTTTCCACCATCACCAAATTTTTCCATACGGAACTGTTGATTATCCTCAACCTGTATGGTCCAAACTTTAAGTAATGGTCATAGTGTGAAGCATTATTTTGGAGGGACTGCCACAAGGAAGTCCCAGGAACTCCACACTCTCCCTAAGAACAATGAATCATGGATCGAGTCAAGCTATCGTGACTCGGTTACCAAAAACAAAGCGCCTTCGTGGGAGGCCACCCATCTTATACTTTTTCTATTTTTCTTATTTTTAATGGTTTGTGAGGAGGCTTTTACCCTCTCTGTGTCTTTGTGTTGTTGTTAGTGCTTATGTGATTTAATATTGCAGGATTAAACCAACAATTCTGAAGACTCTCGTGTTCGTGTTTTTGTCCCTCCTCCGACTTCCTAGCCTTGTTTGCAATTTATTTTTGGGAAATCCATATCCTTTCATCTTATCGATTAACGTATTATCTTTGCATATTTAATAAACGGCTTAGATTTGCGTAGAAACCCGCCTTTAAACATTGAGACAATGTATTCATTTTAGTTGGGTGGAGGGATCGAAACGATTTGATGTTGCCTCTTATTGTTTTGTTCTCACGTACCCCATTTTCCCACAAAAATTTCAAATTTTTAAAATTTTTAAGTTTTATTTGTAGAGAAATATAAATATATAAATAATAATAATAATAATAAAATAAGTGTTTTTGTTGCAATTTTGACTTTCTTGCTGGGTAAGAATGAGAGTAAATTTTGACCCGATAGAGCGTGTTGAGCTGTAGCTTGTTCCTTAACTTTTAGGCTAAGCGTTCGCTAATTCGCGAAGAACGAAAAATGATAGAGTTAAGTATGAGTAGGATGCTAAACAAGGATTATTTGGAAATCTTAAGAGCTCATGTATGTAACTTGTTGCTTTTTCTCCCATAAGCTCTTAACCGGTAGTTAATATTACGTAAAGTGCGTTTTCCGCCCGAAATAAACTTAAATCAACACTTTTTATGTAATATATAGCAAAAATTTTAGTCTTAGTTCAAATTTATACTTGAATTTTTCAAAAAGAAGTCTTCTTTAAATAAGTTTAGTAAAAAAAAATAATAATAATAAAAGCCGTGGGTTGATAAAATTTTACTACCTCTTGCCGGCTCACAACCGATGTGGTAGTCTTCTAAAGAAAGCCCATAGTAAGAATAAAAATCCGAGACTGAACTATGTTTGCTATATCTTGTTGGAGGCGTGGCCGATGTTATAGCCTTCTAAAAGGTCAAGAGTTACAAATTGAATAAATATCTAGTTAATTAAGTGTGAAATAATAATTGACTTCTTTCTGTTAAATTCAAATATGCTTTTGCACTTTGACTACTCTATTTTATAAGCTATGAATATTCGGGAAGCCTGAGAGTTTTTAAAACCTAAGGTCCGTGAGTCCCGATACTAGTCTCTGTGAGGTGTCAAAAGCCTGGTCACTTAGCCGCAAGGTTGTGATTGCCGGATGACAGTCGCTACATGGATGACTCGCTTTTTAACTCAATATCTAAGGTGGAACGTAAAGCATAGTATGTTGCAAAAAGTTGATTCATGGTTGAAATTCAAGATAGCACACTCACTTAAGATATAATAAATGTCGAGGAGTGAAAGTCCAAGTTGCAAATATGAATAGTGTTAGCATCCTTACTGATATTTAGCTGTGATTTTGTTTTAAGCTTGGTTTGGATAAGTGAAAAATCGGGAACGATGAATTTATCCTATTTGGGGCATTCTCGGATCCGAAATGCATCTTGTTCTATGATCCCTAACAGTTATGAAAATAACGAAAGTCAAAATTATCTCAACTATATTAAAAAATAATAATAATAAAAAAATTGAAAAAGAGGTTTTAGAAAATGGGAAATAGGGGTGTTTTATAACTTGTGATTTCTTAGCTCTCTCAACAAAAATCTTTGCTACTTTTCAAAGGTTTAGTTTGGGGAAGTTTCGAGGTATTTGGTTATAAGGCATATAATATTGCGTGAGGACACGCAATCGTTTAGTTTGGGGAATTTTGATATGTGTGAAAACACATATCCATTTTATATCAAAATAAACCCAATAAAGACCAAAAACATAATAAAAATGGCAAAGATATGCTTGTTTTTGTGTTTTGTGAGTGCAGGTACGGATAAGACAAAAATCATGAGAAAACGATCAAAAACGAGCAAACACGAACACGAGAACAGAAGAGTGTACAAGAGCCGGAAGCTAAAGTCAAAAAGTCAACCTTGGTCAACTCTCAGTCAACCAAAGTCAAAGTCAACTCACTAAAGACAAAAACCCCAAAGTTACAATACTAGTCCCTCAAGTTTTCAAAGTACACAAATGATCCCTAAGCTTAAATGGGCCTAATCTTATCAAAAACAATACCCGGATCCAAAGCCCAAAACCTCGGCCCAAACTCTAAAACCCTAACCCTTTTATATAAAAGTCCAGGGACCAATCTTGCCCTATTTGAAAGATCATTTACACCTACACAAACACAAGGACTAAATTTGCCATTTTCCCAAACTTCACCCTTTATCTTTCAGTTAAAAATCAAGCGGGAAAGTCTGTTTTAACTATTCATCCTTCGTCTTCAAAATTACCTATGGTCAAAACAAAGGGCTTTTCACAATTAAGGGGCAAGAATGGTAATTCAGAGATCATAGTACAAGATGGAAGGGAGAAAGACATCATTCTCATTGATCAAGCCAAGTAAGGGGCACACGTGGACTAGAGATAGCACAATGGAATGTTGGTTTTACACTGATTGTACTCTCAAAAGAAGCACAAGAGAGTCTCAAAACGGATTGCCACGCTGGCAATCCGTGTGATTATCAAAGAGATCCAAGGGCCAAGATTTATTCCCCAATGATTAAGACATTGTACGGATGAGATCAAAGGGAGCGTGTAGAAGAAGCAAGGGGCTAGAAGGTTCAGCTGAGTACTATATATAGCTCACTCTCACACACACAGGAGCTTCTCTTTAATTTTCTAGTTTTAAGCTTAATTTTTAGTTAATATAATTTTCAGTTTAAATCTCTTGTAATTTTCTTTTCAATCATGTAATCAAAGTTTTTAGTTAATGAAATTTAGTTTTTGCTTTTAAATAATCTGTCATAATCTCTCTTACTCTACTTATAAGTTCTAAATAAGTCAAATTATCTTCTACTGTTACTCATAAGCTTCTATAAGCTCATTATAGCTCTCTCAAGTCTATAAGCTTGAGATTGAGCTTGTTAAATCAAGCCTTAATCATACTGAAGCTTTAAAATCAGTTAAACTTAATTACCTTAACTTTTGGACTTAAAAGCTTTTGGAAGGGAAGCCAATTATGAAAGGGCTTCCATGGAATTTTACTGGCTTATCTATGATAAGCCAGAGCTGTTGATAAGCTCTATGCTCCGATAAGCTCTGTTAAGCTGAATCAATTTGTAAGTTCTCCTTAAATTCCCTTTGTCTTTAAATTTAGCTTAATGTTAGCTTATTGCTTATTAGTTTAATTGTGTGCTTAACTTGCTATTTAAGTCTAATCATCATGTGTGCTTATTAGTTATTATTCTTAATCTGTTGTTAGCTTAATAGTTATAGATCATAGTATTCTCATTTCTGACTTAAAAATCATAAAAACCAAAAAAATTAGTTAGCATTAATGTAGATCTTTAATCTGAGCTTAATTAGTGATTAGTTTATGTTTGTTAAGTCTAATATAAGCTAGTTTTTATATGGTAATAAGGATTAGTTAATTGGATTTTTAGTTTTAAGCCTAAATCAAATCTGTCATTTGCATAAAGGAGTGTTTGGAATAAGCTTGTTTGACCTCATATAGTCAAAATTACTTGGAGATTTTTCATGGAACATTTGAAGTTGCTCAATTGAAATTAAATTTAAAGTATGGGGGGGGGGGGTGGGGGGGGGGGGGGGGGGGGGGGATTGTAGTTTAGTTTAAGCTCCAAAACATCTATGGCTATTTTGCTTGACTGTGCACCAGGGGAGCTTTTGTTATTTTAGATCTTTGAGATTTTTAATCCTAGCTTTCCTAGGTGTAGTTTTTGCTTGTTAAGTATTTAGACACACTCTTTGAGTGTGTCTATTGCAGGTTTGACCACCTTGGTCACCTGCATTTTTGGTTTAACCAATCTGTCAATTGCACCAGCAGGATTAATATATGTAAATACAGTTGACTTTCTTGAATCAAAATTAGGACAGTTTTAATTAAGTTTTAGCTTTTAAAACTCAGTAGATTTATAGATTAGATATAGATAAGTTAGATTAAGACTTAAATTTCAAGTTTTTTTTTTTTTTTTTTTTATTTTTTTATTTCTAGCTTAATATCTTAGGTACATTTGCTTTTAAAAGTTCATAAAAATCTAAAAAAGACCAAAAATAGTAGTAACCTAGACTTAGCTTCTAAATTTAAATTTCTGGCTTATAGTAGCTGTTTTTATGGTTTGGATTCTTAGCATATAAGCTAGATAGTTAAGGTTTAAAAGCCAAGGTTAGTATAAGCATAATAGTTTTAGCTTAACTTGATTTTGCACTTTTAGAGTTTACTTTTGAGTTTGCATTTTAAATCTTCAAATCTAGTTAGCTTAAAGTGTTAAAGTTTAGATTAACTTATTAAATTTAGATAGGAGACATCATTAGCTTTCCAGGATAGCTTTTAGAATTGCATTTGAGCTTATAATGAATTGTGTGCAAGTGATTTAGTGAAATTAATCTTTTAGAGCTTAAAGGCTAACTTTCTGTTTTCAGCTTATTAAAAAGCTTTTAGAGTGCTTATTTTTTAGTTTAAGCTTATAGTTCTTTTATTAAAGTTGATACAAAAGTTGTCCTCTACAACTTTTGTTCTTTAAGTTTTTCATAAAAAACCAAAAAAAAGGAAGTGGAAGTCGGGGGTGAGCAAGACTCGAACCCCCGACCTCAACACCAGGGGGGGGGTGGGGGGGGGGGGGAAAAAAAATAAAAAAAGGGGTGTATGTCCAGACTCGAACCCACGACCTCACCCACACAATTCACACGTCTTACTAGTTTGCTTCAATAGCTCATCCAACCATTACTTACACAATAAATTCTTTATACTCATTTAGCCTTATAAGCTGTTACAGCTTATTTCGTGGCTTATTTGATAAGTTGTGACTTTGGGTTTATTTTTCATAGGATTTAAATAGTTTAAGCTATTTTTTGTCATTTTTCTAGAATTTTTAGAGTTCATTTAGTATTTTTAATCTTTTATTTTCATTAAAAACTTTAAAAAATCATAAAAAATAGAAAAATAATCAGAAAAATATAAATCTTTTTTAGAAAATTTTCTTTTATCCTAAAGTTCATAGGAAAATTAGTTTTGCTTTCGTAGGGTTTAAATTGCAAAATCTCGTTTTCTAAAGAACGGGATTCGTTCTTATTCTCGTTTTTCGTGTTTTAACGCTCATTTTAACTCCGTTTTTGTTCTAGTTTTCTTTAAACTTACTTTTTAGTCAAATAGAGTCCATTTAAAAAGAAAAATTTAAGTTAGGTTTATTTTTAGTAATTTAGGGTTTTTGACCTCCGTTTAAGGGTCCCGTTTTGCGTTTTTAGTTAAATTTTGGTTTCCCGTTATTTGTCTTTATGCTTAATTGTTAGAATTTGTTAAATTTAATTTTTTTTAAAAGTAGATAATCAAATCAAACTTTGGCTTCAATTCAAATCATTGTCTGAACATCTAACGTGGTTTCAATTTCACAAGTCGTTGGGGATAACGACCCGGGAATCATACTTCCCGGTTAATATACGTATTATATTATATTATATATATTTTGAAGAATTTCCTTTTCACCTTTGTCCTCAAGGGTAAATTGGTAATTTTTCCATCGTATTATATATGATATATATCAAAGCCACGTATCAAATTTTTGGCGCCGCTGCCGGGGATTTCTGATTACGGTCCTATCGTTTGAAGTTTGTTGATATTAATTTGAAGACCCTTTCATTTTTGAAAGTTTTGATTTTGTTAAAAACCAATAAAAATAAAAAAATTATAAAATATAAAAAGTAAAAAAATATTTTTCTTTTCTTTTTAGTATAATTATCAGATTAAAAAATCAAAAATAAAAAAAATTGTCTATAAAAAAAATAAACAAAGTTGGTAAAAGAACACCAACAAATAATACATTCAATTGAGTATATCTTATACAAGTTCAACCCAATTTTAAGATCACTAGTTAACTCATTCGTCAAACTAAAGCCCATCATGTTTAGTAAGTTGTTTATTTGTTATTAGGAATTATGGCCCATTAAGAGTTTATAAATATTTAGTTTTCTGTTTTAGTCCATTAGCCATTGGGCCTTATGGCCCATTAAGAGTTTTAGTTTTTTGTTTTAGTCCATTAGCCATTAGGCCTTATGGCCCATTAAGAGTTTCTTAGTTATTCCAATGGTATAAAAATAAGTGTTAGTTAATCCTTATTGGACTTCCTGACCCAATAAGCCCATACTGGTATTATAAAAATTTTCAAGTCCAAAAATAGATCGATAAGTAATAAAATAAGCTAATAAACTCTTTATTTGCCAAAATAAGTTAGACTAATAAGTCAAAATTAAGCCGAGAGGTTATTAGGTCTTGTTGGGCTGATAGTTGCACACAAGCCCAATAAGCCCTCTAAACTAGCATGGGCCTGATTGTAGTCTCGTTAAGCGAGTGATAAATCAAATAAGTATTTTTGATATAAGAATAAGCTAGAAATACAGACAAGAAACATAAATCGAAAGTAGTAAGCCAATAAAATAAGCCGTGGCTTATTCCCTTATTGGGCCGTAAGCCCAATAAGCTCAAAAGCATCGCAAATAAGCTAGAAATAAACACTTAAGCTCGAAACCCTTTTAGTTTTTGAATAAGTTAGAATAAGCTAGGAAAATAAACCGTAAAAATAAATTGTGGCCAATAAGGCAAATAAGCCGAAGGTTATTTCCTTATTGGACCGAGACTTCAAATAAGCCCAAAATCAAAATATTATAAGCCCGGATATAATAGATAAGCCTAAAAATCAAATAGGACATAAAATAATCCGTAGAAATAAGTACCAAAATAAGCTGAAACGCGAATAAGCAAACACGAATAAGCCACATTCATTCACGAATGGGCCGAGATCAAGACTAAGCCTATTGGGCTCAAAATAAGCAAACTCTGAAACCCATTTTAGTTGGGTTCAGACCAAGACCAAACACAAAAGCCCAAAACTTAAATAAGCAAAAGCAAATTAGCCGAATAAGCCTGTTAGAAATCGAATAATCTCACGAAGGGCTTATTAATAAGTCAAATATGAAATAAGCAAAAACTACAAATTCCCCTTCGTACCTTATAAAAGTGACACTTTTCTTATTCACTCCTTTTTTCCCATTTCGAACCAAAACGCACCCTTATGGGTTCCTTTATCGTTTTATGTCCAAAAAAATTACAAATGCATTGTACACCTATATTTAGACCATCATTAAGCTACTACAAGTACAAGAATTATAGAATTTCAAATAATTACAAAAAGAGGGTTTTGAATGAGGATTTGGACTCGAATAACAACCCAAACGTTGTTTTTAAATACCCGTGACTATTAGAATGTCAACCCTTGTGTGTTCTTGATAACTTGTTCTTGCTTGAAATCAAAAAAATGGAGTGGGTGTTTGTGTGTGTTCGGACGTGACCAAGAAAAGGAGAAAGGAAGAGAAATTTTTCTTAGTTTTTGATTTGGTAAATGTATGTGTGATTTTTGAAATGGATATAGCCAAAAGATAGGACATGACATGGTAGCTAAAAACTAGCCATGTTGTTTCCAAGGGGTCTGTTTGGTTTTGGGATCCTATGGGGAATCCTAATCGTTTTATCTCTTGTCGGGTTGCTTATCGCTCATAGTTCGTGATTTAAAAACGTGACCCAAAGTTCTTTTGTATTTTTATCGAATGTAAAGTTGTGTTTACTTAAAATTTGAATATTCACACTATAGGTTTTATAGTAAAGTTGTTTTAGATTTAGTGCGGACTTACGTTGTTTCTTCGTTTTCCGTTAATTCTAAGCGTAACTTGAAATTTCGTGTTTTAAGTAGACGTTTTCTATTAAACCGTTAGTTAATACTTAAAATAAGTTTATTTTACTTATAAGAGATTTTTAGACGAGTTTTAACTTTTTGTTGTGTTGCTACGCGTTGCGTGACGTTTTTTGCTGTGCAAGGGAAGGTTTCCTGATAAGTGATTATATGTAACCGTAGCTGTTTAAAAAATAGAAACTTAGCTCAAAAGTGAGTTGTTTATAATAATATTCGATAATTAATAGTCGGTTAAACTGTAACTGTTTAGCGTATAATAAATCTACAAAAGTCAACTGCGAGTTTTCTTATAGAAATTTAAGTGAATAGACATATGTAGATATATAGCCATAGTATTTTTGTAACACCCCCAAATTGGGTCACAGCGGAATATTGTCCGGGAGCGTTACTTCATAATACCATTGCACAAAACTTGAGATAAAGACCTCTAAATATGTCGTTTGAAAAGTAATCTTGTAAAGTTTGGACTCCAAAGCACATCAGTTATGCCAAGCATCTAATTCACCTGAGAAAAACATGCTTAAAAGTGTCAACATAAAGTTGGTGAGTTCATAGATTTTGTAAATGCAAATGTAAATCCCAAAAACTATATATACAAATTTACTGTATTGCAAGCCCCGCTAATACAAGACTTGCAACGCATAAACTAAAATATATAGATTTTTAAAATGCGTCTAAACATAAAACACTCAAAATGCGTTCGTTAAAATGTTGGAGTCAAAGATGTGTATGACTGATATGTGTTTAATCACATATCATTTTTCCTTAATAAAATAAGCTTAAAAGACCAAAAATACATGTAAAATACATTGTATATGTGTGTTTTATCCAATACATTGTGCAGGTAATGGATATGTCAAAAATGGATAAAAACAAAGCAAAACAGACAAAACCGAGCAAGGGAAAGGGAAGAGTATGAGAAATCAAAGCCAAAGGCGTAGACATCCTTAATGGGCCAACCCGTTCCCATTTTATTGGGTCGGGTCAGCCCATTAACATGTTATCTATAAAACCTTAAGCCCTTTA
>BQNB010060445.1:0-29288 GCA_026074375.1 Tanacetum coccineum
GAAATACCTGTCGAGCTTATGTCACTTTTCGCGTTGGTGGGTCTTAATTTGTCAAATAATCATCTCATTGGGAGTATTCCCAACAGCATTGGAAACATGAAGGCATTAAGTTCTCTTGATTTCTCAGGAAACCAGTTGACCGGTCCGATCCCTCCAAGCATTGGAGCTTTGAGTTTTTTGAGCCATTTGAATTTGTCACACAACAACTTGTCCGGTCAAATTCCAACAGGAAATCAATTGCAGACACTCACGGATCCGTCAATATATGTTGGGAACAGAGACCTATGTGGTGCTCCATTACCAAAGAATTGCTCCAATAATGAAGACCAAACAACAGTGCACAAAAACAGCAAGGCAGCTAATCATAAATCAAACAAGTTATGGTTCTATATGGACATAATGGGTGGTTTTGCAGCAGGGTTTTGGGGCTTTATTGGAGTTTTGTTGTTTAAGAAACATTGGAGACATAAGCTTTATAGGTTTTCTGAGAAAATCATGGACAAGATATATGTTGCAGTGGTTGTAAGAGTTCACAAGATGAAGAGAGGACGAGAATCTGCATAGGTCATACGGAATGCAAGTAATACTCATAACTCGGTCACCCCCTAAAATAAAAATTTATTTTTTTCCCGTGTTTTTTATTTTTTGGTCCCACCTTTTTAATTATGTTGTCCCCAAATTAATATTGGTGTTTTTTTTGTTCAAGAAAAATTCTCTTTAACATTTTTTGGTAAAAGGAACATATTTTCAAATACATAGCTTAATATTTAAATTTTTGTTATAAACCCCAACAATTTGCTGTGTTATGTATTCAAAAATACCATTAAAATGCAAAAAGTATAAAATGTCATTAGAACAGGTTGGCTATATATGTTTTGAAGGGTCCGTTGTAGGCTTTCCTGAAAGCTTTTATTTAGAACTGGGCTGTCTCCCCGCTAACTGGTAAATTCCTCATTCCACACGTAACACAAACAAGTAATAAGTGAAAGTTGTTGAATAGCTCACTTTACTACAGCCAATTGGCAAAAATAAAATAACAGCACCATGTGGCGTTTTAGTTTTTGCGGTAACGTGTGAAAAAAAAAAAAAAGGTCCCCATACTTATTGATTTGTAATAAAACTCATGGTTTATGTAGAGTAAATTTAACAAACCGTTCGCCTCCCCCCCTGTGGAGGGTTCCCATATGGGTTTGACCGAACGTGGTTCCGTTCCCAATAGACCAACAAAAACGCAAACCAAGGTTCCCCCGTAACGTCCCAAGTACCGTTCATGCCCCTCCCACCTTCTTAAATGACCCGTTTCCCACAACTCACAAAACGCCTTGTTAAAGTCCCCCCATGTGGGTAAATATTCACAAGTTTAAAGAATTATAGAAGTTGGAAATAAAAAAAATGGAAAATACCTAAAGCGAGAAAAATGGAAAAGGTTATGTGGATTTTGGTTAAAAGTTTTAATCAATGCTTTCCCTGTCCCAACAGAACAAGTTATGTTACCGTTTTTTGTTTAACATAGGCTTGAACAAATGCGCCCTGACGTCCCCCCCATCAATCTCCAATTTTATTTTTTTTTTTTTTTTTTTTTTTTTTTTTTTTTTTTTTTTTTTTTTTTTTTTTTTTTTTTTTTTTTTTTTTTTTGTTTATTTTTTTTTTTTATTTTAATTTTTATTTTTTTTTTTTTTTTTTTTTTTTTTTTTTTTTTTTTTTTTTCCCCCCGCCCAAAACACAACACCCATATTAATCAAAATTCCATCGCCGTGTTATCCAATTGGAATCAAACAATGGCTTTATATTAACCGGTTATTGGTGGGGCTGGGACCCCTCTCTAATTTCCAAGCCCATCCAATTATTTCCGATTATGTTGAGAAAGGGTCCAATAAATCATACAATAAAGTTTGTTGAATGCAGTATGGGTGGGTTGATCGGGTTTCGGGCTTTTTAATGGGTTGTTGTACCCGATATGGTAGCCCATCATTTTTCCGATTATGTAGAGAAGGGTCATAAATCATTCATACAATAAAGTTGATGCAGTGGTGTTATTGGTTCGGTTATTAGGTTGTTCGGTTAGTTCGATTAAATTACTTTTATTGGTCAATTCGAAAACTGAATCGAAAACCGAATTTGAATTCAGTTTGGTTTTCGGGTTTTCCCGAATAACCAGAATTTCACTATATATATATATTTTTTAAAATAATTACATAAATATTTAGCAAAATAAAATTATTTTAAGTATAAAAAGTGTTTTTTTATTTTAGGATAAAATTTTAATGGTATTTATATATTATATATAAATATATAAAAAATATATATATATATATATATATAAATTCGGTTTTCGGTTCGATTGTCAAACCCATATCCAATCCGAGAACCAAATTAGTAGTTTGGTTCGGTTTGGTTTTGGCATATTCGGTTCGGTTATTAGTTCGATTCGGTTTTCGGTTTTTTCGTTTTTTCTGTTGTTCTGCTCACCCCTAGTTGATGAGCGACTTGTTTTGAAGAAAAATTAACGATGACCCATGTTTTTTTATCAACAGTTGATGAGCGAAAAGTCAATATTATGACATACTATCCAATTTCCGGACCAAACAATTCGTAATTCATTGATCATATCTGAGGAAGACTAAAAGCCTGCGGGTAGAAGATTCTCTGCAAGTGAATTATGGTCTTTTTAACTTTTGTTGACTTTGTGTTTATATATGCAACGTTCTCTGTTTTGGCTTATACAAAAATGGAAAATTTCCTTTGTTGCAAACTTGCAATGATATTAGTTGGAATGATATTGAATACGGTAATTTTATCAACAGAGTAGGATTAAAGCTGGGAAGGCTGTAAACAATGACGGAACTTGAACGTTTTTGTTGGGGGGGCAAAGTTATTACGACCTAAAAGTAACTTTTCTATCGGAACTTCAAACTAATTGCTCAAAGCATTACCCAATGTAATAAAAATACGGGTAGAGCAAAATATAGTTTAAGAGAACTAATTTAAAAGAGTTATTGACAATTTGAAATTCTCATGTAGAACTCTTCCAACACTTATAATTTACGAAGTGTAGCGCCTGACCTCGCTTACAAGAACTTCCATCGGTTACCGGCAGCAAACTTTTAATATGACCTATGCACTCACATTGACCCAAAAGGATACTAATATAATTATGGATCCCGCAATTGAAACAATATAATACACAGGCAACACGTGACACGTCACAGGCAACATGTTCTTTTTCACTAGCGTAGGATTCTGAATAGATGTCATCGACCAGTTACTAGAAATTTTTCCACTAAATGTTGTCGGCAGTTACGAACAATTTCATTAAGATGTGGTTTTAGATGATTGATGATGTTCTATATTCAGGATCCAAAGTTTGTGATAGTGTCAACGATTTTTTAAGACAGGTACTATATGTACCAGAACCAATCCAAAACACCAAAATCTGCAAAACATCTAGTCAAATCTAAATTGGCCTGGACGATTCGGTTTCTCCAAATATTGATCAGCACCCCCTAATTTTACCCTAAAAGATGATATTGATGAAGATATAAGTTAATATAAACTTGTAGTTAATTGGACTTGGAACATTAAACTAGTGTGTTATATAAGATAAACAAAAGAACACAAATGTTGCTAAATGAAATCTAACCTCTATAGCATTTTACTTTGTTGACTTCAAACTTGCCGTGTGAATACTTTTAAGGTGTAACCAAATATATCCAGGACAAGAATCAATACAATTTGTGGATGTCAATTTTCCATTGACTCCAAGCCACAATGACTCCCAAGTCTTCTATGACACCACAAACGGACTAATTTGTTGATCATTTAAAGTTTAAACCCATCTTTAAACTTTGTATTTTACTACTCAAAAAATGGTGAATCACTGGTCTTTGTTAATCCCTCTCCTTTTAAGTATATATTTTGTTGCAAACATGCATACTTGTTTGTGTGCTCCAAATATCTCGGCAGTTTGCTCTAAGCAAGAGCGGTTAGCTCTACTCAAGTTTAAACACAGTGTCTATGATGTCGCTGATATGCTGTCATCATGGGTTGGTAATGACTGTTGCCAATGGGAAAGAGTCCATTGCGACAAAGTAACTGGGAAAGTTGAAAGCCTTCATCTCAGAGGAAGTGAAAGCCAGTGGGAGAGAGACCATGGTGTTCAAGAATGGTTAGTTGGTAACGTGGTGAGCTCTTCTTTACGACACTTGAGGAATCTAAAATTCTTAGACTTAAGTGCTAATGATTTTCGAGGAAGCCGGATCCCTGAGTTCATTGGATCCTTCAAACAGCTAAGTTACCTCAATCTCTCCAATGCCTATTTTTCTGGTGTTATTCCTCCTCACATTGGAAATCTTTCAAATTTAAAAGTTCTTGATCTCGGACCAAGCATATCCAGTTACAACACGCTGATATCAGATGACATGTCATGGATATCTGGACTTTCATTGCTCAAGTATCTTGACTTGAGTAATGTAGATCTTAGTAAAGCTCAAAACCGTGGCATGGTGTTTTACTTGATGCCTTCCTTAGAAATGTTAAGTTTGTCAGGATGTAGTCTTACAAATGCTGCTCTTGGTACTCTTAGTAATTCGAGTACAACACTTGCCAACATTAAGCATCTAGATCTTGGCTACAATTCTTTCAAAGGTCAATTTCCTGGCTTTCTTCAAAACATGACATCCTTGGAATTCCTGGACCTTTCATACTTCGATTTTAGTCTTTCTGCAAACTTTCTAAACACGATCCATTATTTTCCAAAGATGCGTTTGTCAGGTTGTGGCCTCCATAACATGCACCTATCTCCCAATCATCTTAATTCCACTACAATTTCTATCATCCAACACCTGGATCTTAGCCAGAACCTAATTAAAGGCAGATTTCCATCTTTTTTAATAAACATGAGTTCTCTGTTATCCCTAGATCTTGCAGATAACATGTTGAATTCATCGGTTCGTATCATGCCAAACCTTTTGAGGCTTGATCTTTCAGAGAACAACTTTACGCATATTGAGGATGTTGGAATCTGGAGACAATGCCACTTGAAAGAACTGACTGTGTCGGCCAATCTCTTTAGAATTAAATTGATTGATGCACCAAAAAATGTATCAGAATGCTCCCAATACGCTTTCGAAAAGCTGCACTTAGATGGGAGCTTAAAAGGTGAATTTCCTGCAGACTCCTTGGGAAGAATTGTCAATTTAAGGGGCTTAAGTTTATCGAGCAACGAATTAACAGGTCTAATCCCTGAATCTCTGGGAAGATTAAGATTATTGGAAGAGTTGGATCTTTCTGATAACCAGCTAACAGGTCCCATTCCGAAATTCATTGGGAAACTTACTACACTTGACCTTTCTTCCAATCACTTAAATGGTTCAATCCCAGAATCCTTTGGAAGTTTAACTTCTTTAAAATATTTGGATCTTAGTGTCAATGAGTTAACTGGACCCATACCAACATCTCTAGGAAGACTTGTTTCATTGCAGCTGTTTTCAGTGTATTCAAACTCGTTAAGTGGGACTGTTCCAGTTTCTATTGGGCGATTCACCAAACTCAGATATCTTGATATTTCTAAAAATTCTTTAGAAGGAGTAATTACTGAAGCCCACTTTGCAAAGCTTTCGATTTTGAAGTACTTGGATACCTCTTCTAACAGTAAGCTAACATTCAATGTTTCACATGAGTGGAAACCTTCATTCCAATTGGTAACTGCTGATCTCAGTTCCAGCAAGATTATAAATGGATTTCCACAGTGGCTCCGAACACAAAAGAAACTTAAAGTGTTAAGGTTGTCTAATGCTACCATTACAGGACCTTTGCCGACATGGTTGCGGAAGATGCCCGTCGTTGATTTCTTAGATCTCTCTCACAATAAACTCAGCGGACCTTTAACAAACCTTCCTAATGAAGGATCTGTTGATGTATCAGATAATTTTGTTAAAGCACTATTTCTGCAAGATAACCTTTTCAATGAGTCGATTCCTATTTCATTGTGTAGAAGGATAGATTTGGAATTTCTTAATCTTGCTAGAAATAGGTTAAGTGGGAAGCTTCCTAACTGTCTTGGGAATATGAGAAACTTGCGTACCATGCAATTTAGCTCAAATCAATTATCTGGTGTCATTCCAAGATCTATACTACCACAATTATCAATGTTAAGTTGGCTAAACTTGAATGACAATCATTTCACTGGTGAGCTTTCTCGAGAATTGGGGAATTTACGAGAATTGAGTATCTTAGATCTGGGTGATAATGAGTTTTCTGGGAACATACCTGAATGGATTGGAGGAAACTTAACAAATTTATTAGTTTTCAGGTTACACAAAAATAACTTCACTGGAAGTATACCTCGATCTTTGTGCAATAATTCATATCTTCAAATTTTGGATGTGGCACACAACAACTTAATGGGTCCCATCCCTCATTGTCTAGGAAAGTTGAATAGTATGATTACCGGTAGCTCTTCTGAAAACGATTCTCGAGATTTCAGGTCTGAAGAAAATCTGATTCAGGTGATGAAAGGTGTCTCCCTTGAATATACAACAACATTCCAATATGTCATAAACATGGACCTTTCAAGCAATAACCTTGTCGGAGAAATACCTGTTGAGCTTATGTCACTTTCTGCATTGCTGGGTCTCAATTTGTCTAATAATCATCTCAACGGTGCCATTCCAGACAGCATTGGAAACATGAAGGCGTTAAATTCTCTTGATTTCTCAGGAAACCAGTTGACCGGTCCGATCCCTCCAAGTATTGCAGCTTTGAATTTTTTGAGCCATTTGAATTTGTCACACAACAACTTGTCCGGGCGAATTCCAACAGGAAATCAATTGCAGACCCTTACGGATCCATCAATATATGTTGGGAATAGAGACCTATGTGGTGCTCCACTACCAAAGAATTGCTCCAATAACGAAGACCAAACAGAAATGAACAAAAACAACTACAAAGCAGCTAATCATAAGTCAAACAAGGTTTGGTTCTATATGGACATAATAAGTGGATTTGCAGCAGGGTTTTGGGGTGTTATTGGAGTTTTGTTGTTCAAGAAACATTGGAGACATAAGCTTTTCATGTTTGTTGAGGAAACCAACGTCGCAGTTGTGCTAAGAATTGCCAAGATGAAGAGAGGAAGAGAATCCAGATAGGTCATCTGGAATGCAAGTAATTCTCGGTCATATATATTATTACATGTTATTTTGGCTTTAAATTATGTCATGTTCATGATTCTCTATATTGTGCAAGGCATTTGTCATGGGTAACATATTCAAATGCATAGTTTAATAAAGAATCAAATTTGTATAACATTTGCTATTTACGTTTATACTCCGTTAAATGTGTGCATTGGAACGCTGCTATATATGTTCTAGTTGTATATGGCTGTGTTTTTCACTACTGTAAATCCATCACATAGCAATGTGCCTTTGTTGGTGTAACTGATGTTTGTGACTGCATTGAGCTATTTGCTATGTGCAAACCAAACACTTTTCAATATTATTTTGAACTAAATTCCATATTTTAATTGTAGAACTCGTATTTTGTAAATGTTTTCTAGAAGGCCATTTTTTTTAAATCAAAATTGGTTCCAAATGGAAGCTGACTGTTGTTATCTACAAATGATTCATATGCATCATGGTTAAAAGCAATGGTTCCACGAAAATTAGTATATAAGATAGATATGATAATATTTTCATAACCCGTATCTGATAATGAGGTAGCCTTAATACAGATAGGAAATATTCACAACCCAACATCTAACAGTAACAAGTATCGTTACATCATGAGCTGTTCTAAAATTTCTGTAGAAAAGTAGCAATGGAATTATTAAGAACTATAAAGATTAAATCTGATATGAAGCTTTACTCTTGGGGCTCACATACTCATTCATCCAGCTTGGCTTCTGAATGCCTCTTCTCGGCTTGTTAATCTGATAAACTTTTTTTCCAAAGCGGGCTGATGATGTGTTTCCATCAACTGCACCATTTGTAGCAGCATAATAATTGGAAGTTCAACTTGATATCAAATAACATTGCATTTACTACGAGTCATAAACTTTCCTAGAAACCAATAAGTCAAAAAGAGATGAAAGCTTACTTTTTTTCAACGGCTGGAATTGTGTTCTGTGGCCTCCAGAATCCTCCTTTGAGCAGAAAGGCATGTTGAAGTTTGGGGCTAATCTGTTTTCTTTACCTGCAACTTGAGATCAATAACATTGCATTCACAATAAGTCATAGGTTAATACTTAAAGGTACTACTAAATTTTAAAGCAATTCAAAGAAGAAAGCTTACTTAAGTCCAGGGCCTGGGATTGTGTTTTAAGGATTTCAAAATCCTCCTTTGAGCTGTAAATCGTGTTAAAATTTGGTTTTACAGGTTTAGCTGATGTTTTTCCACTCACTGCAACTGTAGATCAAATAACATTGAATTTGAAGCAAATCATCAGTTAATACTTAGATGTACTAGAATATATATTAAAGCCATTTAGTTAAGGAAGCTTACTTATGCTCAAAGCCTGGGATTGTGCTTTGTGGCCTTCGGAATTCTCCTGTGAGCTGAGAACCGTGTTGAAGTTCGGTTTTACATATGTGGCTGATATGTTTCCTGTAACCACCACTTGAAATCAGATAACATTGAAATTGAAACTAGTCGTCAGTAAATACTTTAGAGAACTAGTAAACGTTGAAAGCCATTTGAGTGGTCAAACTTTCCTAGAAATAGCTTACTTTCGTTCAAAGTCTGGGATTGTGTTTTGTGGCCTTCAGAATCCACCTTTGAGCTGAAAACGGGAGTGTAAATTTTGTCGAAGTTCGGTTTATAAGGTTCAGCTGATATCTTTCCTGCTACTGCTGCTACTTCAAATAAGATAACATTAAATTTACAACAAGTCGTCAGTTAATAACTGATGTAGTAGTAAAAGTTGCAAGCCATTTAGGTGGTCAAACTTTGCTAGGAAACAATAGCTTACTTGTGTTCAACGCATGGGATTGTGCTTTGTGGCCTTCAGAATCATCCTTTTGCGCTGAAGTTCGGCTTTACATGTTTAAGCTGATGTGTGTACTTTGACGGGCCAAAACACAAATTGTATTCACGATGAGTCATCAGCTAATACTTAGAAGAACTAGTAATGTTGAGAGCTATTTTTAGTGGTCAAACTTTCCCAGAATACAATAGCTTACTTTTGTCCAACGCCTGCAATTGTGTTGTGTAACCTTCAGGATTCCCTGTCCAGCTGGAAGCCGTATTGAAGTTTCGTTTTGAGGGTCTAGCTGATCTGATCCCTTTTACTGTAACTGGATATCAAATAACATTAACTTACAGAGAGTCGTCATTTAACACTTAGATTATAAAAGAAACAGAAATCGTAAAACGTCTCATGAACACCAAAACCGATCCTCTAAAGGACGTTTGGCAAGCTCTAGTTCAGAGTCAATTAATTTGCAGTATTAGTTTGTTTTATTGGTTGTAAATTCTACTATTCTAGCCAGTGTCGCTAATAGTAACATATAGCCATCAAAATTCGATGTGGTCCATAACTTGGGAGGAAGAATCATGATAGTACCATACCAAGCGGGTACTGGCATACTTTGTACCAATAATAGCAAAAAATAGGTTATCGGCACATGTACAGTTCGATATGCTCCAAACCGTTTTTTTTTAAGTAAAAGGTAATGACATCAAAATTCTTTTAAAATATTAGGTTAATATCACAAGCACAAAGAATATTATCTAGAATCTGAATTTTCATATGAAATATAGCATTAATAGAGGGAGACCTGGAATCCAAAGTACCTAATATAAGTGGTCAAACTATCCTACAAAAAAAATAGTCAGAAAGAGGGTGAAACCTTACATTTCATCAACGCCTGGGACTGTGTTTTGTGACCTACAGAATCGTTCCTTGAGCTGGAAGCTGTGTTGCACTCCGATTTTGAACATTTAGATGATGCTTCATCAACCACAGAACTAAAATCAGTCACGCAGTTAATAGTTTCAACAGCCGTGATGCAGCATTCTTGCCAATGGAGAACCGAAAGGTCTCTGATTACATCATTCAAGCTCAGGAACGCATTTGAAGAAACATCACTTTGCAGTGTTGAGTGGTGTGCATCCATCAGGTCGATTGACCTCACCGCTCCCATCAAATCATTCTGCAAATATATATGTTTTCTAATAGTCAAATATACCGAATAAAGTAGAAGTGGTAAGATGTGTATGTAACTGATCAAAACATGTGCGGGTTGAAAGTTGTCATTTTTTAGTTAGAGTCTAGTAGGATTGACCCACAAACACTCTTTTGTCCAATTCGTTTTTTCTCAAATACATAACTAATGCATTAACTATAATTACAAAAACAATATTACTTCAATAAGATTTATAAATCTTTGAATACAACAATTTAGGAGGTCATACCCTTTGACCCGTTCGACCCATTTGACACATTCCCTTTTTTATACAATCTTTTTAATTCCCTTTGAGATTAAACATAAGTGCAGATCGACTCTAGAATATAAGAATTCACAGTTTTTCAACATAAATAATGTTTAGGATCATATAACCTTTGGAACTTTGACGCTCTTGAATCCATGCATCATAATTATCTGCAAGGTAAATTGAAAGGTGATCATAATTGTGATAAACAATGAAGCAAGTATTGAGGTTATGCTTCAATAACTTCATCAATATGTATCTTAATGCAAGGTAAATTGAAATGTGTTCTGTATAAAATGATCGAGAACCTCACCTTTCGGAGAATGGAAGAGGAGATTACATCCAGCTTGTCCAAATGAAGGTAATTTTCGAGTGACAACTTCGGGGCCCATGGTGTTCCTGATGCTCCTTGGAATTCCATTCCTGTATATTATACAATCTTGCTTAAATATATCACTACTGTGTTGTGTTAACGTGCTGAAAGATTTTCTTTTCAATCAATTTCATATGGTATTTAGGATTTTCTCAGAGTGGGAGCTAATCAACGTGTTATTGATAAATAGGAGTTTGGACACCTGTTTTTTGCAACTTTTTTTCAATCAAATTGGTTTATCCAATCAGTTGTTTTTATCAATATATCAGTTTTAACAAAATATTGACAAAAATATCAGTAAAATCATTTTGAATGTGAGGTTCTGTTTGGTGCATCTATGTTTTGAATAAAGCATCAATAAAGTGTTGACTTAAAAGTCAAAATGACTTTGGACAAAATGGGTCAGATGACGGTTATGTTGACTCGCTAATCACTAACACTCATTTTCGCAGAAGTTTCATAAATAACTAGTATGTTAAAGTTAAACCCAATCAAATCAAAATAAAGAGGCATAATATCTAAGATCCAGAAAAGAACAAAACAATACAACAGACTGATTGTGCATCCAGTTTTATGTTTTCACATGTCATAATAGATGAAAGATATAAAAACCTCAATAGATAACATGCATATAATCACCACACACCACATATGACTTCAACATCCACAGTGTTTGATTAACAGAAAGTTCCCTACAGTTCCGAGATGCAGAACAACATGCCAACATTGCTTAGGAGTACATGTATCCCAATGAAAATTGCACAAGGTTATCCAAGGAAAAACCGTTTTATCGAAATTTATGTAGGATTGACCTCGAGCTACAAACGCATTTCAGGTTACAAACTGAGAGTTGCAACCAACTTTTTGATCCAAATGACTAGATTGGGGGATGTTTGGATGTACATCTAAAGTGGTCATTGTAATTCCAAATCGCAATAATCAGTTATGAGGGAAAGGGGAAAATATGAGGATCAATTATTTCTAGAAGTTCAATGCTGTGTTATATTATCAGACTGAAAGTTCAAGTAATCTGTAACAATGTGATAGTAAGACACCGTTTTTCCCTTCGCAGATTTATCATTTCGCATATCCAATGGTTATCCAATCGGTTGTGGTTATCAGTCAGATGGCAATCATTAACACATAATTTGGCCACTTCATGCTGTTATTGCATCTATTATTCTTCCAAACTAACAACCTTTTGGTCCGTCCCAATAACTTATTATCAAAATTGGCTTTAGTTATGATGTCAGATTACTAAGGAACAGGATAACTAGATATGGAATAAGGTAATAAAATGCTCAAAAACTAATCAGTGACATGCGAAAAACAACTTAGTTATCCTAACTGTCAATCGAAAACTGATCAGCAACACACGTAAAACAAGCTAATTATCCTACCTGTCAATCGAAAACTGATCACCTAACCACGCGTAAAATTACATAACTATCCTAACTATTGATTAAAAGCCTCTTAATAAGATTCTTTAAATCACACTAATCACTTTTGAAATGCACATCAAAAATAGTTTTCAACCTAATAAATCTGACACTAGTACACAAATCAGAGTGAATATACCATCTAATATATCCATAACAAGCACTAGTAAGTCCTTAGTTCTATCAATCACCTTGAAACGCGAATTTACATCAGCTCAAAATACACGTATCAACCGAACAACCAAAAATTCAATCAACAGATTGATTCCTTCAGCTAAAACGCAACTAAATCGATCAAATACTGATAGATCTAACTTAAGGAGCAAATGTATAGTCATAAACTGAAAACTGAAGCTTAAAAGCAACTAACTCAAAAATCAAACAGACATAACAATTAATATACGACTCAACAACGTAACAAAAACTAATAAGTACTTGTGTGTATCAGTTACGCAACAGCTTAATTATCAAATGAACATGTAAAAACTAGTGATAAATCTACTCTAACTAGTTGAACGCATCATCATATAGTGTAGATTGAAGGTCAAAATAACAGACACAATAAATTCAAAACTAAACAGAAATAATAACTCTCAATTAAATCTAATAAGCAATCAACAAGTGAATGTGATAATATATACCGAAAACTGAAGCGACATATTCGAAATTAATCGATGCGATCAACAACGAGCATCTCAACACAGTAATAAAATCGTTACATCTATTAATTACCTTCAATTTATATACATTTACAAAAAAACTAAACACGGATACAGCTACAACACAAGTAAGCAGTTAAATTACTGATAGATCTAATTTAATCAGTTAAATGTATCGTCTACTGCAAATTTCTGCTAACAGATTCGAAATCAAACAGAACGAAACCACTCAACAACAGAACGCATATATCATCTTACGCCTATCAATCGCTAAACACAAATTTGCGTAAAAAAAGTAGATGATCAATAGATGACGTCATTCAGATACAGGATATATAATAAACTGTAAACTTTAATAATCCGAACAGCAACAAATATATCAAATAAGTTGGCGAAAATTAGCGAAATGTATCATGATATAGTGAACATTGAAGCATAAAATGAAATGAAGCAATAGATTGAAAATTTAACGGTAAATAAACCGATCAGTAACGACTACGTAACGGTTGATGAGATGATATGATACCTGAGATTTAACGGAAAGAAATTGAGTGTGAAATTTTGGCGGTTAGGGATGAAGATGAAGATATTTTAGAAATTGGATTTTGAATTTTGGGGGAAAGTATAAAAAGTGACGTCGATGGACCCTTTTTTTATGCGTTTCGGCAATTTTAATTTTTTGGTAAATGTCGTTATAATAAATATATATATAAAAAAACGTAAGCGGTAGCATTTAGGAGTAGATGTGAGTAGGGGTGGAAATGAGCCGAGCCGCTCGTGAAAAGTTCGAGATCGGATCAATAAGAAGTTCGAACGAGTCAAGCCTAAACAAGCTCGAGCCTAAATTAGAGTTCATTTAATAATCGAGCCCGAGCTCTGTATATAAAGAATAGGCCTGCGAGCCTAAACGAGCTTTAGTGCATAGTATCCAAAATAAATAACGAGCTAAAAACAAATAAACGAGTTTTAAATAAACGAGCTCGAACAAGTAAGCTCAAGAAGCCAAGCTTTATTTTTTATAGACGCATTACAAACAAGCCGAGCTCGAGCTTTATATATCATACCACCCCTAGATGTGAGCGATAGTTGTTTGTATCATAAAATGTATCAGTTATGGGTGTGTTTTGCGCAGAGCCTTTAGGAGCATTTAGTAGTAGGAGCATTTAGTAGCAGTGAACGATGTGATTTTAATGTTTGTTTGGCAAGTAGCAAGTAGCTTTTTCATAATTCTCTTCTTACGATGCTTCATGAAGTAGTAGCATTTAGGAACGTTGAACGGTGTTGGAATGTGAGCATATCAATTGGGTGGGGGTTGTTGAAATATTCTATCGTAAAATGCTGTTTTTATATAAAATTTCAAAAAAAAAACTTAAGTGTTACCATTGATTGATGTTTACGTATGATATGTAAAAAAGTGATTTGGATTGGCTGATGATGATGATCGTATGTTCAGTTTTTCACGTTCGGTAAGGACTCTGAGATAAGATCAAAGATTTGGAATTTGGGTAACACTCTCATACGATCGGTGTGTGTTATGTGTGTAAAGATGGATTAATTTCACATGCTTAGCTTGTGCTTATCTAAGTTCATTAGTTCAATATAAAAAGAGAGAATTACATATATATCCTTCTTAAAGTTCAATATTACATATATATTATTCTCACTTTTATAATTATATCAATATTCTTCCTAAACTTTTACAACATCATTAATTTTTTTATTTTTTATTTGTGTTACTTGGAATTCTAATTCGACATTGCGAGCCGACTAATTCCAAAGTGATTATCATTATAGATAGCCTCGGAGTCTACGCAAGTGAATATCCACGGCCCACAAAGGATTAATTCCAATTTGAACCATTGACCTCCACTTTAGAATGTTGATATTATTACCGATGGGTTGCAATATAATTTTACTATTTATATGTGCGGAAGAGCCAACATCAAACAAGCTTTGTAGTAGGTGACTTGTGAGATCCTATATGGATCAAACTTGTGATACTGGATATTGATTCAGTCTAGCTTATGAATTGATGAATGAATTTTGAAAAAAGATAAAACTGTTGGTGTGTTATAAAATCGTTTGCATCTTAACACACCGACTGATTTTCCTAAATCAAATTTTAATCTTATGTCCATGGGAAGCCTCACAAGGGTATCTGGACATAGGAAAGCTGAACACAAATTGACGACTCAATCGGGAAGATAGTAACTTACCGATTCACTCTCACCGTGTTGTCTGCTTTGAGACGTTTCGGTTTGAGAACAAGCTAAGTACGATGAATCTGATACTCACATATTAGAGAAATCAATACTACAAGCTTGAAATCCTGTCAAGGAGATTCATCTTTAAAGATAAATCTACCTGATCACAGGTTGGTACTCACAACACCGAAGGTTGATCTAACCAAACACGGTCGAATGACAAAGCCATATTTGACCACAAGATTTATTGCCAACTTGTTTATTTGCAGATCAATCCTATGGTGGTGAAGCCTCAGTCCTAATGAGTCGAAGTCAATACTACATGCTTATACTCGACCGACATATGTAAAACCATTATGAAAGCTCAAGTACATGTTTTAAAATACTTTTGCTACTCTGATACCACACGTCTTCCTTGAAATGACGAAGTATTAAAGTTAAAGAATTTCAAGAAAGATAAATATACAAGCTTTCAAGACAAAGAAAGGTATGAGCATGTCGGTTCAAAAGTCACAAGATCACAAGAAGGCAAAGATTACAAGATGGAATAAAGATATTATGCTTGGTTGATGATCTCAAGAAGCTCAAGATCACATACAAGTCAAGCTAAAGCCTAAAAGTCTAAAGATCACTACTTCACACTTACAAGATAAAGATCAAGACATCAATACTACGATCAAAGACCGAAGACATTCTTAGAATGCTAATCTTAAGTTTTTTGTAGATTGGAGTGACCTCCCTTTGGGGGAGATTGTTAGAAATACGAAAAAGACTCAGTCACTACCAATATATCATTAGGTAGCTCATAGTATAATATTTGGAACTTAGCCAAGCTAACCGGGTCAACATAAGAATACCCATTATGCTGACCGTCTAATGTAAGGGTATAAATACCCCTCTCCATTCCATGGAGAGGGTTGGTTGTTTCATTTCTCTCATAATACATTTCCTTCTTTCTCTCTCTAAAGTGTTACAACCTTCCTTTCTCTCTCTAGCTTTTCTTATGTTTATTTGTTAAGTGATTTGATAATTCTACAACCAGGCCTTGTACTTTAGTAGATTCTCGAGTTTAGCTTCCTTAGACCTCCTTTTCTTCCTTTCAGCAACATTACCCTCTGGACCCTCTTGACCAGGTACTCCGGTTACGGTAATGTCTGCCCTCACCTTTATGCCGAGGTGTACCTTTTCCTGCTCCTTTACCAAGCAGTTCGTGTTTGTCCTTTCTTCAAGCTGCTTGTCCTCCAATCGTCTTTGAGCTATTGCATCATCATCATTACTAACCTAAAAAACCTAAGCTTCACGATCCCCTTGAGCTTCATGCAGTTCTACCTCAAACCAAACACGTTTATCAATTTGTACTCCATGGACTCCTATTTCAAAACCAGGACCAAGTTGTTTGAACCCAACTTATTTATGACCAAGTTGTTTGAACCCAACTTGTTTAGAACCAAGTTGCTTTAATCCAACTTGTTTTGAACCTCCATGATTTTGTATAATATTCCCATCGAGCTTCTCGATGTCAAAGCTAGTTATCGAACTAGCCATTCTTCTTTTACCTTGCTAAAAACCTTATCAAGTTGTTTCTTAACCAACTTTACCGACAAGTCTCACAAGCCGTGTGTTAAACTCGTTTTCTTGTAAAGATTGATCTACTAACCTTTAGAAAACCCTAAAGCTTCAATCTTTTCACCTCAAGTCCCAACCTTGATATACCTTGTACTCCAAGTAATCACTTTTCTTTAATCTCAAGACAAAGCTAAACCTTACTTGTTTTTCAAGAACTACCAAGACTTAGAATACCAAGAAACCTGCGAAAACCTTCAAACTTCAATAATTCAAGATTCTAGATAATCAACTAAACCTTGAAGCATTTTTACCCTTCAAACTTGATCACCTCTAGAACCTTAAAAACAACACCTTGAAGCTTAAATATTCAACCTTGTACAAACCCTTTTGAAGCTTGAATCTTGTCAAATTAAACCTTTGCAATACCAACCTTGATAAACCTCAAGACTCTTGCAAAAATCGACAATCTTAAGCATTCAAATCCTTGATCGAGGTCTACTTTAAATAGAATCTGCATATTCTGGACAGCAACTTCGACCTACTGTATCTCTCTCTACGCACTACCAACTAAATACCCCTTCTGTGAGATTCTAGATCTATGTGTCTTCGACCTACAATTTGAATTTCACAACGATCTAACGGTTAACGAATCTGCAGCGTCAATTCTCCCACCGCTGCGCAGGAACTGACAAACTAAAAAGAGAAGATATTACTTGATGGGATTGTACACCTTTGATTCGACCTATCTTCAAGAAACCAACATAACCTCTCCTCTTGATACCACTTGCTGGAAAATAAGTCCAACAAACCTTGAAAGCTAGCGCGGAATATAGACTCAAAGAAAACACACACGTGACCCAAAGCGTTACATTATATTAATTAACGAATGAGCAAGGAAGAATGTACAAACTAGCATCCCCTCATCTCTGTTTATAGAGATGAGGGGGTACAATTCATATGGAATACAAATTCCATATGACGGTGACATGCTTGGCTTGCAAGCCAAGCAACTAGTTTCCTAATCTAAGTACAATCCTAAACTCTATTTAAACTAAATACAATCAAACCTCTTATTATTGTCTAAGTCATATTTAACCCTCCTAAGTATTGCTACTAACATATAACAAAGGGATTTACACTCTATTCTTGAAAGTAGAAAATTAAGAAAACTATATATGAAAACCATAATTTCATTCGGTTTAAATATCAATCCAGTGCACGTCAAGGATGTTTTCTTGCGTCACTTTAGTACCCGCTTCCAACAACCTACTGGTATCCCTCATTCCTTAGACACTGATTCTTTCGCTCCTCTTTCCTTAAGTCAGTGGAATACTTGGAACATCAAATATCTAGGGACGAAATTAAGAGAGCCGTTTGGGATTGTGGGGGCGATCGTGCGCCGGGTCCAGATGGCTTTACATTCAAGTTTTTCACCACTTTTTGGGACCTTATAGAAGATGATGTGGTTTTCTTTGTACAGGAGTTTTTTTGTTCTAATACCTTCCCTAAAGGATGCAACTCTTCTTTTATTGCTTTGATCCTGAAAGTTTCAAGTGCTAAGTTTGTCACCGATTTTTTCCCCATTAGTCTAATTGGATGCCAATATAAAATTATAGGTAAAATTTTAGCTAATAGACTTCGTACGGCTATTGGGAGTTGCATTAGTTCGGTGCAATCGGCCTTCATTCAAAAGAGAAATATTATTGATGGTCCTCTTATTTTAAACGAAGTTTTGTCTTGGTATCGTGATCGTAAGAAAGAGCTCATGGTTTTCAAAGTAGAATTTGAGAAAGCCTTTGATTCCTTAAGATGGGATTTTTTGGATTTAGTTATGGAGAAGCTAGGTTTTGGTCTTAAATGGCGTTCGTAGATTAATGGTCGTCTTCGTAATGCTTGATCTTCAGTCTTAGTTAATGGTTCCCCTACGGTTGAGTTCGAATTATTTAAAGGCCTTAGACAAGGTGATCCCCTTTCTCCTTTTCTTTTTATTTTGGCTATGGAAGGTTTACACGCGTCAAGGCTGAGGAGTTAGGTATTTTTAAAGGAGCTTCTATTGGGCGGGATAATATGAATATTTCTCATCTCATGTATGCTGATGATGTTATATTCTTTGGTGAGTGGTCTTTAATGCTCACAATCTGATTTGTATGCTTCATTGTTTCTACTTAATTTCTGGGTTTAAAATTAATGTTCACAAAAGTAGTGTTCTTGATATTTGTGTTTCTAAAGGAGATGTTGCTTATATGGCAAACATTATTGGATGTGGTGTCACACCCCGTAAATTTTAGGTCAATATGTTAAACCATTCCGATCATTATTTTGAATTTTATCCGTTTTTTTTAAATCTGACGTAAAACCGGGAATTATCCTGAGTAAATCTGAAAAACGTCATCCGACGCGTTCACGCTTTGAATTTTGATTAGTCTAGATATTATATGCATTATTTTATCTTTTCTAAGTGTTTCGTAGTTTACGTTCACCCCGGTATTTATTTTTACGGTTTAGCGTATTATTTACGTTTTTCGCGTTTTCGATCAAACGAAACCCCAGAAACCCGTAATCTTTTCGTGTAAACTCTAGTTATCATTTGTCTTGAGCTTTTAAGTCAAAAATTTCGTGGTCATCCCCCCTTACTCAATTCACACGCATACATACACACTCTTAATTAAATCAAGTGGAATCTTTTCATTTTATTTTGAAATTGAACATGCATGTGTGGGATAATGACATCTTTGTTTTATTACTTCACATGCACCAACATCCTTACACACTCCTTTTTCACCTTGCATGGTGAGGACCACAACTCCACTAAGTTTCAAGAATGGAATCTTGATTTAATTAACTAAACTTGGAGCCAAAGCAAAACCATGAACCCCTCCCCCTTTCTTTGTTCAAACGGATGCACCACAAGGACCACATGGTCTTTGGTTCATCCGCATCCTATAAATACCACCTTATACATAACTTAGGATTTTCATTCATTTCATAGTCTCAAAAATTGTTTTCCTCCCTTTATTTTCCTCTCTTTGCTCACGGCAAACACATACACTTTCCATAGTTTTGATTTCAAGCAAGATTTACATATTCCAATCTCATTTCTAACTATATCTAAGGGTGTTCCAAGGGTTTGATCATTTTTTCAAGGTTTTCTAAAGATTTCAAGAGTTAGGGTTTTGATATTTCAAGAGGGTTTTGCAAGATCATTTGGGGTTTATAGATCTAAGGATTTTTGGTTAGATCTTGTGTGTTTCTTGACTCATCTTGTTCTTGTAAGTGTTTTATTCCATCTCTTGTGATTTCTTTATGGTTCTTATGCAAGGTTAAGGCCTATGTGTTTGAGGTTTTTGAAAATAAACAAGTTAAAACATAAACTAGTATTGTTTTATGGTTCTTTGATTTACAAAAGTTTTGGTTGTGGAGTATTGCGTGATTCCTGAGTGTTGACAACAAGTAGAAAGATAGGATTAGTGGTTAGTAGTTATTAATGTGGTTTTGATCGGCGAAACTGGTTTGGTTTTAGTAGTGAACAAGACTAGGTTAGAATATGCACTATTGTGGAGTTTGGAGGAATTTTTAGGAGCATTTGCGAGAAATATGGTTGTTGATCCAATTTTGTTTTAAGGTTTTCGGTGACTTAAAAATGTTTTCATTAGTCGAGAAAAAGTTTTTGGAGAGCTTATTTTGAATAGATAGATTTTCATATATCAAACACTAAAAGCGGATTTGTTTTAAAACGACCAAAATTATGCGAAAGATTTTGAACACTTCTTTTTTCTGAAAAATAATAAATAAGGTTGCTGATGTGAATAGTAAATTAGGTTTTCGGACACTTTTGGACATTTTTGAGGTTTTAAAACATTGGCGAAACATATAAAAATATTAGCGTATTGATTAGAAACAATAGAAGCGTCATAAAGGTAATTAGGGAATGCCGAGACAGAATGTTATATCAGCGTTATAGTAAGACTTCTAAAAAATAGTAACATTTCGAGAATAAGTTCGGCAGAGACGTATGTAAAAGTTAGGCGTTTTTAGGTATTGATTAAAGCATTTACAGAAATCTGAATTAATTAAATTATAAAGTGGACGGGTAATTAACTGTCTTTTAGGAACTTTCCTAAAATAGAAAGTTTCCTAAAATAGTAACTTTTAGTAAACTGTGGCGTATTTTAATCATGAACATTTTGGCATCGTAACGACACCATTTTTCTAACTAAAACACAAACACATATGGTTGCCTACTCGTTGTTAAGCGTTTTGCTTTTGGTTTCATTTATCATATCTTAGTCCTAAGACGCGTCATTCCTTTAGGTGACGGCTAGGATTATGTACCATCTTTCTCTTACGCGATTATCATTGCTCATCGCTCTAAGGTGAGTTCATAGCTCCACTTTTACTCGTTTTGAATAAATGTTTTACAACTTGGGGTAAGAAACATTGCTTGTTTTAAACTTTGGACACAAGTGTTTTCAGTTATCATTTCCTGTTTACGTGTTGCCTAAGTAGCCATTAGACCACTATCATGCCCGAACCATCATGAACCGTTAATTACCTATGACCATTGGGATTGGTTAAGTAAGCGCGAGTGTTATAAATAGATCTATTTGGGACTAATTATCCCTATCTGGGTAAGCAAGCACTTACTTGTTTCTGTGTCGATAAACGAACGAATATATATCATGTCAGGAATTCTTTGAGGTGTCTTGGTCAGACATCTATAGGGCATTATCATCACTTTTCATATTATATGTATCTCCTAATTTAGAAACGGTGTCATGAGCTTAGCGTAACGTAAATACTTTTCATGTGATATTGTATCTGTTATAATTGTTACATCACTTTTAAATCTTGTGGTCCAACCTTACATCAATTCAAACCTATGAATTCACCAACTTTATGTTGACGTTTTAAGCATGTTTTTTAGGTGCTTAGCTTGGGATTCTATGATGTGCTATGATGGAGTATACGTGCAACATGATATCTCTTTCAAGACTTTTTCTTATCATACATACTCTGTTGTCTACCTCTAACCAATTGGATTGGTTAATTAAGCGTGAATGTTATAAATAGATCTATTTGGGACTAATTATCCCTATCCAGGTAAGCAAGCACTTACTTATTTTTGTGTCGATGAACAAACGGATATATTTCATGTCGGGAATTCTTTGGGGTGTCTTGGTCAGACATCTGTAGGGCATTATCATCACTTTGCATATTGTAAGCATCTCCTAATTTAGCATCGGTGTCATGAGCTTAGCGCAACGTAAATACTTTTCATGTGATATTGTATCTGTTATAATAGTCACATCACTTTTAAAATCTTGTGGTCCAACCTTACATCAATTCAAACTTATGAATTCACCAACTTTATGTTGACGTTTTTAGCATCTTTTTCAGGTGCTTAGCTGGATTATTCTTGAAGTGCTATTCGATGTTGCATGCATTGTTAGGTGTCTTTCAAGAGTGTTTATCTTTAAACTTAAATACTCGTTGTCTTAAAAACATGTTATGATTCCGCTGCATTTTAATCAAAGCAACGAGTTATGTTTTATCAAACGTCCATATAGTGATCGTTTACTTGATCTTATGCGATGTATGCAATGACGTCACGCCTCTGGACACGTATTCCATCCAGGCCTCATTTGGGGGTGTGACAGATTGGTATCCAGAGCTAAGGTTATAGTGAACCAGGTAGCTTATACTAGGTCTGGTATATACCCAGTATGTGATCCTTACCTGCTTTTATGTGTGCCTTATACGTGCTTTTCCTATGACGTATATGTGAGTATCATTTTGCCTTGAGCCTGCTATGATATGGGTTTGAACACTCACCCATACTATCAAAACACATGCGTTATCTTGTAACGTCTCAATCCTTCTTACTCCTCGTAACGCCTAGAAACATATCGATTAATTCGAACACGACTTTAACATGTCACCTCGTCACCTCGTAATGTTCCATTTTGGAAACACGACTTTTGAACTTTGACTTATTTTATTTTCTTTACTCTGTTCGATTATGAAGAAAATACCGACAACAAGACAAGGAATGAATCCCGCAAAGATCAAGCATATTATAACCCAACGAATTGCTAATGCTATTAAAGCTATTACTGTCTAGGAGGCAAAAACTTACATGACCCACGACTCAATGGATCAGGTCGTACGTTAGGAAACCGAGGTATTAAGGAATGCCAACAACAAAAATGAATGACAAAAGGCCGTGAGAGCTTACATTGCTAGACCAAAAATGGATATATAGGAAAGTTACCCTCCTGCAACAAGTGTAAGTTGCGCCACACTAGGCCATGCACTGTGGAGTGCAATAACTACAAGAGAGTTGTCCATATGAGTAGAGATTTTAGGACGCCCGCTTTGATAACAACTTAGAGACCACAGTGGAAAATTAGAAACCTAAGGTACCTATTATGAGTATGGAAAATTGGGACATTACAAGAGTGATTGTCCAAAGCTGAACCGTGTAAACCAGAATTAGAAGGTAAAAACTTGTGGGAACTCTAACGCCGTCAAGGATAATACGGATACTTAAGGAGAGATTTTTGTTCTTTGCCTAGTGGAACCTAAATAGACTTGGACCGTAACATCTAAGAGTTTTGAATTAGTACTTCCCTGTGAATTTCGTGTATCATGATTCTAAACCCTTTGTTCATTTTGTGTCATGACGATTTCGTCGGTTACACTTTAATTCTCTAATAATTTATTTAAAGTGCTCCTCAAATCTACTACCGTCTTACAACCTATTTCACTGTTATTTTATAAACCATTTTACTATAAACTATTTGGATGCTGTCGTATGAACCACACTAGCATCGTCTTATAAACAGAGATACTGTCGTTTATAAACTACCTTCCGTCAGTCTACGAACCATTTTGCTAAACAGCTTATTAATCACTTTACTATCGTCTTATAAACCATTTCACTATTGATTAACGAACTATTCTGATATCATCCTATAAACTATTTCATTGCCATCCTATAAACCATTCTGTCATTATCTTATAAATTGTTCTACTATCATCTCACAAAGTGTGTTTGTAATCATTTTTACAAACTAAATCATTTTTCATCTTTTAACCTATTTCGTCGTCGTTTATAAACCCTTTTGTCATAATTTTATAAACCGTTTCGCTAACACCTTATAAACTATTTTGATATCATCTTACAAACCGTTTTGTCAACATCTTATAATTATCCTACTATTACCTCATAACTTATCTAGCTATCATTTAATGAACTAATTCGTTTTCATCTTATAACCTATTTTACGGTTATTTATAAACACTATTGCTACCCTATTATAAACTACTTTGCAGTCACCTTACAAATCATTTCGTTGCCACCTCGTGAACTATTTTGTGGTCATTTATAAACTATTTTGCTGTCAATTTATAAACTATTTCGTCGTCATCTTATGAACTACTTCGTGTCTTTTATAAACTATCACGTTGTCACTTTATAAACTATTGGGTTGTCGGCTCGTAAACTATTTGTTACCGTATTATAAACCCCTTACTGTTACATTATAAGCCGTCACGTAATTTCCTCGTAAACTATTTTGCTATCACCTCATAAAAATATTTTCTGCTATCTAACAAAATACCTTGTGTCGTTATATAAACTACATTGTTTTCATAGTTACGAACTGTTTCGCTATCTTATAAACCATATTGTGTATACCATGTAACTTCGAGAAACATAACACTAGTTTTGACGAAATGAACATTTTATCGTTAGTCCTTAATTATACATAGCTTGATCACCTATGTATAATTCAGGAAGGACCATGCTATGCTGGAAGTAGTAATCTTAAAATTTTTGACAATTCATCCTTACCTTTCATTTCTATTTTCCTCTCTTTTCTCTATACTTTCAATGAGATTTTATTGTATTCATGTTTTACTGATATTTTGCGTGTGTATTCATAAGTCGTGTTGGTCATGTGTACTCATGTTTGTAAGCGTCGAAACTAAGTAGATATTTCCCAACCTTATCATATAAAGACATCATACCCTTAGCCGAGAGACCGAATCACGCTCCCTGTAGTCACGATAAGTATGGATTGTAATATGTTAGAACGTAACGAGCTTATTTTTTTCTTTTCTAATTGGATTATAACCAAGAGAACTAGGAGATTTCCTTCGATTAACTTACGTTTTAGTTAGTTAGAATCATGATGATTATGAGATTCTTGTACCAACAAAACTTCTAATGGACCTAAAGTTAAAGCAAAGGACGAAATTATTGCAAGTACATGGAACCCAGTTGATAGAAGCCTCACCTCCGCTAAGATTAGCCCTTTAAGTGGCATCGTCCCATCCACCATAGACACTGAGTACTTTGTTGAGTTAGCCGACGGAAAGATCATAGGAATTGATGCCATCATTTGAGATTGTACACTGAATTTTTTGAATCATCTATTCAACATAGACTTAATACCCATAGAACTCGGTAGTTTCAACGTTATCATTGGTATGAATTGGTTGACAAGGTACCCCGCCGTGATCATTTATGATAAAAGATTGTTCATATTCCTTTAGGTGATGAAACTTTAATGGTTCGAAGCAATAGGAGTGATGGGTATGCATCGATAGTTGCTAGTGAGCAAAGAGCTGAGTTGTGTGGTAGGATTGGTACGTTAGAGCCGGATAACATGAGACTCAGAGGTATGTTAGGTGTTGAGAGGCAGAGAGTTGACCATCTCTGGCGTAGTATGTCGTATGCTCAGAGGGATTTATAAGACCCAGTTCCTCACCCAATGGAGCTCCAATATTGTTCGTCAAAGAGAAGGATAGATCCTTCAGGATATGAATCGACTACCAAGAATTGAGCAAGCTAACCGTGAAGAACCGTTACCCGTTGCCTAGGGTTGATGACCTCTTTTGATCAACTGCGAGGATCTAGCGTTTACTCAAAAATCGACCTAAGGACTAGTTACCACCAACTAGAGTTCGGGAAAAGGATATTTTAAGACCGCATTTAGGACCCGTTATGGACATTTCGAGTTTTAGGTCATGCCATTTGGTTTGACCAATGCACCAGAGGTATTCTTCGATCTCATGAGTCGGGTGTGCAAATCGTACTTGGATAAGTTCGTGATAGTATTCATCGATGGTATCTTTATCTACTCAAGCAGAAATGAGGAGTACGAGGAACACCTTAGGCTTATCTCGAAATTTCTTAAGAATAAGGAATTGTACGCCAAATTCTCTAAGTGTAAATTCTGGCTCCCGAAAGTGCAATTTCTCGGCCACGTTGCTGATAGTCAAGGCATTCACGGAGATTCCGCCAAGATTGACTCAATCAAGGATTAGGTAACGCATACGACTCCAACGAAGATACACCAATTCTTAGGTCTTTTCGGTTACTACCAATGATTTATTGAAGGTTTCTCTAGGATAGAGAAGCCTCTAAACCAAAATAACTTAGGAAAATGTGAGATGCGAATGGGAGGAGAAAGAAGAGGAAGCCTTTCAACTGTTAATGTAGAAACTTTGTGGTGCACCGATTTTAGCATTTCCTGATGGAGCAGAAAACTTTGTGGTTTATTATAACGCCTCGCACAATGGATTAGGTACTACAATGATGCAGAAGGAGAAGGTGATAGCTTACGACTCTCGACAACTGAAGGTTTATGAGAAGAACTACCCGACACACGACCTAAAATTAGGAGAAATAGTGGTTAGTTTCAAGATTTGGGAACACTACCTGTATGGCATAAAGCATACCATGTTTACAAACTATAAGAGCTTACAGTACATTCTAGATCAAAAGGAATTGAGCGTGAGACCACGTAGACTGTTCAATGATTACGATTGTAAGATTCAGTATCACCTTGTAAAAGCAAACGTTGTAGCAGATGCGCTAAGAAAAAAGGAACGAGCTAAGCCTCTCAGGGTAGGAGCCTTAGTGATGACCATTAATTCAAACTTACTGCCACAAATTCATGAGGCACAAGTAGAAGCTCTCAAGAAAGAGAACGTTAAGAATTAGAACCTTCCAAGTAAGAACAAGGATTTTAAGACTCATCTCGATAGAACTCTCTGCATTAGGAGCAGGAATTGGTTATCACACTATAGAGACTTAAGAAAATTTATCATGCATGGTTCACTATTTCACCCACCCTGGATCGGATAAGATATATCATAATCTTAAGTAGTTATACCCATGGCCTGACATGGAAGCAAGCATCGCTACCTGTATCAACAAGTGCTTGACGTGTTTAAGGATAAGGGAAGATTAACAGAATTCATCTGGGTTACTGGTACAACCAGAAATACCCCATTGGAAATGGGAAAATATAGCCATGGATTTTACAACAAACCTGTCAAAGACAACAAGCTGTTACTACACGATTTGGGTAATCATGATCATCAAAAGAATTATGCTGACATGAGACGCAAACCTTTAGAATTTCAAGTTGGAGGTATCTCCGTGGAAAGGAGTGATACGTTTTGGCAAACGGGGAAAGCTGAACCCTATATATATTGAACCTTTAAGATTCTAGATAAAGAATGAACCATTGATTATATACTCGAACTCTTAAAACATCTAAGCAGAGTCCATAGCACCTTTCATGTGCCAAACCTGAAGGAGTGTTTGTCTAATGAAACACTCGTCATTCACCTGAACGCGAAAGATCAATTCCAAAGGAATACTCCATACTGTTTTCGAAATATAAGTGCTCAAACATTGATTTTAAAGGATAACTTCATATCACGCTATTAGATCACACACCGAAACACGGGTCCTGAACTAGGAATAGGATAAACGGGGCTCGTGATCGTGTCATGTAATATCATGACCAATATGTACAAAGAACGACATCTTTAAGGGTATGTTTTGGAAAATATAATACTTGTATACTTTAATAAAAATAGATAGTCATTCATTAATCCAAAAGAAGTTTTCAAAAAGTTGCGAAAGCGTAAATAATGTAAGTTTTGATAAAGTTTAAAAAGCATGTAATCCAGAGCTCTTGAAAATGGTTTTACGTCACATAGTTGGAAGGATTAAAATAGTACATTGAACAGATTCCAAGAAATCACCTGAAAAATTGTTAAAAAGTCTAACACAAGTTGGTGAAATTCATAGGTTTAGTTTAAAGTATAAAGTTGACACAAGATTTAAAACGGATTGTGACAATTATAACAGATACATTTCTTTTTTTTTTTTTTTACATGAAATAGCATTTATCCAATGCCCACTAAGCTAAGAATCTGAGGATCAATAAGTAGGTAGCATATAATCTTGTATAGTAAAGTAAAGCTTGCATTAACCGGTATCCGACCAAAGATATGCTTAAACAATTTTGTCATTGTTGGCGCACGTTAGTTTCGGAACCTCTAAAATCTTGTAAGCACTACTTACCCGGACGGAGATTTTTAGTCAATAAGAGATATGTATATCACTCGCGTTCAACCTTAACCTATAGGTCGGTCAAGATATTTATCGGATTCATGATTGTATGGGCATGGTGTGGGATCCACCTTCGTATACGAGCGGAGAGGAGAAGCATGACGAACACATCACCCGTTTTTTTTTTGTTTTTTTTTGTTTTGTGTTGTTTTTTGTTGTTTGTTCTGTTTTTTGTTTTTTTCTTTTTTTGTTTTTTGTTTTTGTTGTTGTTGTTGATGATTGTTTTTGAGAGTTTTGTTTTGTGTTGAGAGTAGATCGTTAGTCCACTACTGCCCAAACTATCATGAACCGTTAATTTCTTGACCGACCGTATTGGTTAAGTGAACGCGAGTGATATAAATAGATCTATTGGGACTAATTATCTCCGTCCGGGTAAGTAGTGCTTACTAGTTTCAGAGGTTCCGAACTAACGGGCGCATACAATGTCAGAATTTTGCTAGCTTATCTTTGGTTGGATACCTGTTATGCAAGCTTTACTTTACTTAGCATGATTATATGCTACATACTTATTGAGCCTCGGATTCATGAGCTTAGTGCAATGTAAATGCTTTTCATGTGAAATTGTATATGTTATAATTGTCACATCCGTTTTAAATCTTGTGGTCAACTTTATTACGTTTAAACTAAACCTATGAATTCACCAACTTGTGTTGACGTTTTAAGCAATGTTTTCAGGTGCTTTGCTTGGATATATGTTCAAGGTACTAGTTTATGTCTTCCTTCTATGTGACAACCATTTATCATGCTTGTTAAACTTTTATCAAACTTTATTTACGCTTTCGCAACTTTTTGAAACTTCTTTTGGGATGAATGTATGACTATCTATTTTATTAAAGTAACAAGTATGATTTTCCAAAACATACCCTTTAGAGGTCGTTCTTTGTACATTTTGGTCATGATATACATGACACGTCACGCCCCCGGTTATCTATTCCGTCAGGACCCTGTTTCGGGGTGTGACATATAGCGTGATTCTGAGTATCCTTTAAAATCAAATGTTGAGCACTTAGATTTCGAAAACATGTAGGGGGTATTTCCTTTGGAATTGATCTTCGCGTTCCTAGGTGAATGACGAGTGTTTCGTTAGACAAACACTCCTTCAGGATTGACACATGAAAGGTGCTATGGACTCTACTTAGTTGATCTGGGAGTTCGAGTCAGGTAGTAATGGTTTCAGCTTTTTTG
>BQNB010060446.1:0-36920 GCA_026074375.1 Tanacetum coccineum
TTAATTTAGAAAATGAACACCATGAAAAATAAGATTTCTCTTATTTTGACACATAAGCGCACTGACACGTACACTTGTGGAATATATGAAGCACGGGTTATGATGCAAAGTAATCACAAGCCTTTGCATGGTCATAAAGTAGACCATGTCCGAGAATAAATTCTCGTTATGAGGTCAAGTTTTCTTTTTGAAATACTTAAAGATGATGACTGGGTTGCTATCTTAAATAATAGCAAGCCATTTTTGGCATGTTTTGAAAGCTTTTGAACTTCAGCTCAAACTTCATTTACAGCCTCGTATCATTATTGAATGACATTTCTAAGGCCGTAAATGTTATCGATTTTCAAAAGACATGGCAGAGATACATATTTTTATATTTTTTAATTTTTTAATTTTTAATTTTATTTTTTTAAAGAGTTTATATAAAAGAAAAATATTTTTGTGTTTTTATGTTTTCTTATGTACATATGATACAGGATATAAGTTACCACCATCACTCGTCTGTTTCCTCTGTGTATCCTCTACTAAGACGTTTCAACGTTTATCAGGAGACATGCTGACTCATACCGACTTTTTACGATCAAGAAGTATTAAATCTTTCTCTCTGGAAAAGGTTTGTAAGATGTCAGCCAATTGGTATTTGTAGTTTCGGGACAAAGTTATAGCTCCCAGTCTCCACGATTCCATTCTCCATTTGATCCTTTATCAAAATGTCGCGAACATCGATGTTCTTGGGCTCGTGAGGTGTTGAAACATTGTTTTTGCAGCATAAGCAATCGCACTCTTGATGTCCGCATGTACAGAGGAAACTTATAAGAATAAAAGTCATAATCTCAGTTAGCTGGAACGCAATCCATAAGATTTGAGCACAACACCACAGAAAACCAATATCACACCTCTGGACTCGAGATGGCAGTGCACTTTTGCTTCTTTGAAGACCAACTAACAAGTTTATCACGAAAGACTTGAGCACTTCCTGGTGTACTACGTCTACTTGTCATGACCACCCCATAATCCCACCGTATCAGCATCTACATTATGCTGTCATTAGACATTACCGGTATCCCTTCGAGTACCAGAACCCATTTTAATGTTCCCTTTAGGTAAGGAACATAACCCTTAACGCATTTAATTTCTTTTTTGGTAGGGGGGGGAGGGGGGGTGGGTTTGCTGATACCCAGGGCACATAAGCAGAAAAACTGCATAAATAAGGTCTGGTGATACTAATATCAGATACATGAGGAGCCAATCAACATGCCACAGTAAAGAGTACATCAACTGGATACCCCTGATAATCTTCATTCCGAGATCTACTCTTTTCTACATAGGTGGTCTACACATAAACACTTAGTTAGCATATCCATATTTTTTACTACAATTTTCGAAGCATTATTTTAGAATGGTTAATAAAGATGCCGTCTGGGACTTTTGAGAAATTTGTAATCTTAAAAAAGAAATGACATCTGCCCCAATCATTGACTTCTTTGAAACTTAGTGGTCATCTGTATTATCACACGTCAAGTACACATGGCAGTATTTATGTGATGCAAATATTATACGTTCAACATAAATATTGTACCATTAATAACTTCGCTACCAACTCTTGCCATGTGAAGAGGTTTGGGATCAACTGCACATATAAGAGAATGTTTGTGAGATTAGGACTTGAACACGCATGTCGTACCATGCACATGGTGCTTGCGTTTATAGACCGTAAGAGGGCCTTTTTCCAGCTTGTAACACAATATGGTTTATCCTGATCAGCAAATCCTTCTGGTGAGACACCGTGTGAACTCTTCTTTGAGGCTCGCCATTTAAGAAATAGAGGATAACTTTCTGATGTCCATTTGGTAGATTTGTCATACTTCTTATAGCGGCATTTGCTACGAAGATACGAATGGCCTCTATTCTAGCAACCGGTGCAAATGATTCCTCGAAATTGATTCCCTTTTCTTGCCTAAATCCTTGACAAGCTAGTCCTAAGCCTTATTCATTAGTACCCAGTGCCACCGCCAAAGTTTATCAGTCTTGACTTTATAAATGCCATTTAAGTTTGAAATCAAGTACACAACTTATCTGGACAAACAGGCACTAAATTCCCAAACTTGATACCTTTCAAATTCATTGAATTTTCTTCTTGCAATGCATCGATCCATGATTGTTTGGTCCATGCTTGTTTGAAGTTCTTTGGTTCAATTTAGGAAAAGGGCATCAAAATTCAACACCACATGGTGACATTTTGCAGTTGCATTCTACGTAAGACAGAGCGAGAAGGATCGCCGATCACGTTTGCTAACGGATGATCCTTAGTCCATTTACCAAGGTGTTCAAATGAAGTGTGGGTTTATCTTACATTCGATGATGATCCTTGAGAAGTTGAGTTTTCACGAAGAGATTCGTTGAAATGTGATACATGCACGAACAGTTTGGTGTGTAATGTATTGTCTTCAAAACCTGAGAATGTTAGATGAATGATTCTATGATCATGTGATGATGGAATACTTGTTTATCGAGCATCCTGGTCACTAGAAGTTGACACATGAGATTCGGCTAAAACTACAGCTCTCGGAGTAGTAGCCTATTGAACTGGAGAAATAGCAATTGTTTGAGGAGTGAAGTATTCATCGAACATAGGTTGAAATAATTGATCCCGATCATCTCTTGGTGGAATAGAATGTTGTTGAGAAAAATTTTTGTACCAGTCCTAACCTGTGTTGAAAGGAGTCATCGATATGAACCCCGGGTCCTGAAACTGGAATTTGTTCAGCAGCCATTGTTGTCGCTCATTAAATGTCACATGAATTTGTCAATAATTTTCCGGGTCTTTTGTTTATGATTATGAAACGATATCTTTGCGGTTGTAAATCCAACAAAAATACCAATGGCTGAGCTTTTGCATCTAATTTACCCATGTCTTCATTGTTCCATTGGTAGATAACAGAGTATGCACCAAAACATGAAAAATGAATATATCCCGGTTTCTTATTTCAAAGCCATATGGAGTTTATTGTTGAATCGACGACGATTAATGAACCGTTTTTGGGTGTAACATAACAGGCTGTATTAGATGTTTTTCTTTGGCTAATAAAAATAATGGAGCTTTAGAAAATATTAACATTGTACGAGCAGCTTCTATAAGAGTTCTGTTTCGCCTTTTGACAACGCCGTTCTACTAAGGAGTGCGGGCAATAAATGTTTGATGCGAGATGCCAACATTTTCATAAAATTCACGAAGTGTCTGATTGACAAATTGGGTTCCGATTACTTGTTTCGAGGAGGACATTACGGCACGGTGGCATTCACATGAATTGAAAATTTTTTTGATACATTTTGATGATAGGCTTCAGAGCTTCACTCTTTTTGTCCTCAAAAATCAACCCAAGTAAATCTCTGAGTAATCGTCAACATCACTAAGAAATACTTTTCCCGATACATTACATACCACAGAGCATCGGGCCACACAGAAACATGCAAAAGATAAAGTTATCTCCCTGGATTAGTGTCTTCAGCTTTGGGTTGATGAGAGGATTTCTTGCTTTTTCCTAATGCACATGCTGAACACAGATAATCTTTCTGAAATTTAAGCCTTGGAATGCCTCGTGTAAGACCGTCTATAGCTAGCTTGTTAAGAGTACCAAAGTTGAGATGTGATAACCGACGGTGCCATAACCAGCTCTTAGTCTTTGACGCTTTGGATAGAAGATAGATCAGAGATGTTTAAGCATGTCATCAAGAGAAATAGTATACAAATTTATGTCACGGGATCCGGAAAGTAGATCAACACCTTTTAAATTACGAATAAAGCAAGTATTTTTCCAAAATGCGACTTCAAGATCCGCGTCACAAAATTGACCAACAGAAAACACGTTATGTCCAAGCCCCTCGACGTAGTATACTTTAGAAATAGTAACATTTCCCAGCTGATAGTCACCATACCTTATAATTCTTGAAATATGGTCGTTCTCGAATCTAACTGTACCTAATTTACTAACAAAGTTCATGAGCTGAGAGCGGTTCCCTGTCATATGTTTTGAATATTCGGAGTCCAGATACCAGAGTATAATCTGGATAACCTGTCATGACAAGAGAAGAAGAAGATGGAATATCTATAGCATTGGATCCCCAGAGTGGTTAGCATTCTTAGATTCTACAACCTTAGCTTTTTTACTTGAACCTACATTTTTAACATTTTTGGGTTTCCTGCTATAGAATTTAAGCTTTGGTTTTTGTGTTTCAACTGAGTGGGAAGTGGTTTTCTTAGGAGGCACTACGTTAGTTGAAGTGATCCTAGTTAAAGGGCACGAATTACCAACTATAGTGAAAGTTCTGCCTATTGGTTTTCACTTAAATTCTACTTCAGTGAATACTTGACCCGTAGGTTTCCAAATATTTTGTTTTTTATGTTTCTTAGCAGATTTAGCACGGCTATTCACATTTTCCACAAAATCAAGAAGACACAAATCATGAACACCATAAAACATAGATTTCTTACAAGTAGCACAAATAGGTTCAGAATTTGAATTTAATAGTAAATGCTTAACATCAACATTACGAATAGGTTCAACAACACTATTCTTTTTATTAACTTTCCTAGGTTGGGCTTCTACTTTATTCTTCATGTTCCTACTTGGTGTTCGCGAGATCCTATCATTCTTTTTATTACCTATAGGCTTTGATCCGCAATTACTAGTAGAACACTTCAATCTTGTAAGAGACAACACACGTGTGTTAGAATTTGATGTTGTAGATGACTCTACCTATTTAGTATTGCTTGAGGATGTGAGAGGTTCAACAAACCTAACTTTCTTGACCTTGTTTTTGGGTGTGACAACAACCTTTTTCGCACTGAGTTTAATCGCATTAGGGCATGTATCTCAAACATATACCAGTAACTCCTGAATTCGTTGGGCATGCTTACAGGCAAAGTCTAATGCATTATCTAAAGCCTATTTTGCTTTATCTTGTTTGACTATTCCTCAACGAATATCAGCTTGTTCCTGAGTGTACTTAAGGTAATCTATGTGAGCTTCCCTATTTTGCAATAACCTAGGAGCTAAAGGTTCTAAGTCTAGCTTGAACATGCCTGGAACAATAGTGTTGGCAGATGGTATTTGTGCAGCAATATCAACAATTTATTTTCCTTTTACTTTACGTAAATCGTTTTTCAATGATGTTATCAGAAAAACCTTATCTTGAATTTGAGCTTTTAAATCCTCATTTTTAGCAGATTTTAAGTTCAGTTTATCAATTAAAGAGTCACTATGTTCTTTAGTACGAACACGTGTCTTTTTGATTGAGTCAAACTGATCTTTAAAAACCTGTTTCACATGATTAATTTCTTTACAAAGACGCTTATTTTCCGAAAGCAATTTTGCCACATTATTTTCTAGTTCCACATTTTTGGTCTCTATTTCACAATAATCATAATTGACATTCTCTTACTTTGACTTTTCTCTCATTGATTTTATAATTTCTTTCAACTTACAAATGGTAGTGTCTTTGTCTTGTAGCTGATCTTTTAAATCATTATTTTTAAAATATTCAGGAATTTCAAAAGCATTTTGATTATCACAAGATTCGTCTTTTTAAAAAAATTCTTGATTAAGTTGTATTGATAATTCAAGAGAAATACAATGTTTTTTAGTTGTGAGTAACTTTTCAAAAGATCATTATGCGCATTTTGTGATTTTAAAAGCTCAGCATCAAGATTGAAACAATTATCACAAGATTCATTTCTCTTTCTTTTTATATTCACAAATTCACCAATCAAAGACATAGAATTCATCATAGTAAGAAGAACATCTTGAGACATGATTTGTTGTAAGAGTCGATCATTTCCCAAAAGTAATTATTTCTTAGCAATTTCCAAACATTGTTTGTCAACTGAAGATTGTTGAACAATAGCGGCCATTTGGTCAAAAACTGTCCGTACTTCCATTATTTTATTTTGAAGATCTTTATCAAACACATTGAAGATGTCTTTTAAAAATTTTAGAAATGGAATAATTTCATTGTTAAAAACAGTTTTAGTATGTTCAAACCCCCATTCACCTTCTGTACAAGAATCAGGTGTTGTCCTCTTCTTCACCACAAAGTCAAACTGGGCGAGGTGGATTTTAAGATTTTTAAGGCTTGCATTCACCAAACTCACCTTAGGTAGTTCACTAGGAACTTCCACTTTGACAGGTGGTTTATTAGAAGATTCAATGGTAGGATTGGATATACGTAACTAGAAAGCTTGTTCAGACGACAATTCTTGTTGTGGAGTATAACGTTTCCCAAAATCTTCAGATAGTCTATTTAATTTTTCATAATCATCAGGTTTATGAGAAATGTTTTGTTTAATGGCCTCTGGATTCTTTTCTTTTTCAGACATTTTGGATTGACTCTCTTCTTCCAAAATCAATGTTTCCTCATCATCAATCACAGGCATAGCAACATGTTTATCATAAATAACAATACCGTCATACAATGTTGTTTTAATCCGCTGAGCTTTCTTGAGATACAATAGATTTTGATAACCTAGATCTTGTTTGTGTATATTATCATTAAAAACTTGAGGCTTTGTTAACATGTGCACTGTTTGAGCAGATTGACCCACTTTAAAAATAATATTATCAAGTTCCTTTATCCTCTTTTCCAAATCAATTTCGTTTTCCATATCTTTATTTTCTTTTTCTTTAGATTCATTTTTGAAAACAGTGAATGTTTGCAATAAAGATTCCTTTTCTTTGATTTGTTAAGAAAGATCTTGCTCAAGTGAGTCAACTTGTTCTTTTAGTGCCAGCTTCTCTTTAATCATATCATCCATTTGAGAATCAATCATTTTTTCACGACTGCTTAAATCAATATTAAGACGTTGTTGAAAAGTTTTTGACTCGTTCTTTATATCTCTCTAGCTCAGCGGTTACTAATTCATTATTCTGTTCCTTATTAGCCTTTTCCCAATTATTTACATGATTAATTATTTGATCCTAAATTTGTTCTATCACAGATAAAATCATTGAATCTTGTTGTGCCAGCAAATTAGTATCTTAAACATTTTCCTATTGTGTTTCTTGCAAATATTGAGAGTACGGAATGATATTGCTCTCACTTGTTATCTCATTATTTGTAACATCCACAACTGGTGTTTGTTTAAAATCCCGTATCGCATGCACACTTTGATTTTCCATATCATTAAGATAGGTTTCAGAATGGGGTACCTCTGAGATAACGTCAGAACCATAGTTGGAAATATTGGCCATGAGAACCGATTTAGCATTCGAGATATCATCACAGTCAGAATCATAAGTATCAAGATCCTCAATCTGGAAAGCAACATTGTTTGGAATGATTGTCTAAACAACTTGACCGTTTGGAACCCCTGGATCTGTAAGAAATGTGAGTTGCTCTTCATCCAAAATTTGTCCAGCTTCCTGAGCTTCAGCTAACATTGCTTTATCCTTATACCATGTTGCATTCCTTGGTCGCTTAGTCTGAGTGCATTGCCTAGCCATATGTTCTTCACCTTGACAGTTGTAGCATTTAACAACCTTTGCCTGTCCACTTGGATTTCCCCCCTAGAACTAGTAGCATTACTCTTATAATCAGTACTAGAATAACTTTGCCCTTGTCTCCCCTGAACTTGTAGCACTATAACCCTGCCATCTTGAATAGTGGCTTGGTTTCTTGGATTGGAGGAAGTTCTAAGTTGATCATTGGTTGAGGGGAACCTTGAGGAAGCTATAGTTGTTAGAAAAGCCATTGCCTTGTTGAGACAAGCAATTGGATCATCTCCTGGAGAGAATACAGGAACAAAAAACCTAAGTCCACAAGAGGTGACTCAGTCATCGGTAGTGTAGAAACTTAAGGTGATTGATAAGTAATTTGTGGAACAGATGAGGTTTGATGATTCATTTGAGACTGATATGGATATGATGGTGGAACGGATGAATGATTGAATTGAGGTTATGATGGATAAGTAGATGAGTAATGCTGAGTAGGATGAATTGATCCATACTGAGATGGTGGAAACTATTGTTGAAGCTGAGGATTGTTGTATGAAGACTGATAAGTGTTGAAGTGAGGTGGTGTCATTTGCTGATTTGCAACAAATGCAAGTGGATCTTGATTGCGTTCACGCAGAAGACGGACTTCATTTGCATGGAGTTCATGTTGTTCAAGATATGCATGAAGCTGATCAAAGTTGGTAGTATGCAAATCTTTTACAAGCTTGACATCAGTCACAAACTTACTCCATTCAGGTGGAAGACTATTTAAGAACTTGGTATTAACTTGAAATTGCTCCATTTTCATGTTGTAAATGTTCATGTCATTAATCAGCTGAGTGAATCTCAAGTAATACTTATGAAGTGATTCCCCCTTGATGTGAGTAAACTTATCAAATGCATCATACAGTTTACACTCTCTTTCTTGCTTAGTCAAAGAGGTACCTTGCATCAGTAATTAAACTCTCTCCTATAAATCCTTGGCAACTCTGTGATGACTCACAAATGAATAGATATCAGCTGAAAGACTTTGAAGAATGATATTGGTTGCCTTCATATAACAATCAGCTTGAATTTTCTCAACAACAGATAATTCAGCATATTTCTTTGTTCTGGCCACCCCATTCTCTTGAATTGTAGGCTAAATGAGTGGACCATTTTCAACTGATTCAGGTATCATTCTTTTGTGCTCTATGTTTTACATGTAAAGTTCCATTCAACTTTTCCAAGAATCATACAAGTCCTTGTCCAACATTGGTGGACGATTGTCAGCACCGGAGAGTAACATGTACTCAGCAAGAGTATTCTTTTGTCTAAGTGGAATAGTTAAATCCATGTTGATTTGATGTTATTAGATTACTTGTGGATCGAATGGTGATTGAAAGTAATTATGTTGTTTAGTGAGTTGTCTTTTGAGTGTTGTAAGTCTTAAAACTACACGGGATTTTACAATTCTTGATAAAACTGGGAAGACAATTGAATGTTTGGGTGTTCAAGTGAATTAATTTTCCTTTTAGAAGTTGTTAAATCGCCTTCTTAAAAAAATTGCTAAATCGCCTTGTATAAGGATCTTGCTAATTCGCCTTATAAAGGAAATTGATAATTCGCCTTGCACTAGAGAACTTGTTAATTCGCTTTGTACTAAAAACTTGCTAATTTGCCTTGTACTAAAAAGCTTGTTAATTCGCCTTGTACTAGAAAGCTTGTTAGTTCGCCTTGTACTAGAAAGCTTGTTAATTTGCCTCGTGCTGAAAACTTGCTAATTTGCCTTGTATAGAAGAATGCTAAATCACCTTTAACTAAATGTTGCTAAATCGCCTTATACTAGAAGAATGCTAAATCGCCTTCAACTGAATATTGCTAAATCGCCTTACAACAAACAATTGCTAATTCGCCTCAAACAGTGTGTATAAAAAGCCGTATTCAAACACTTCAAATCACTTAAAAACACAATTTTTGACGTTTTTACTTGAAATAACTTGTACTTCTTGCTATTCTAAGACTAGGAGAACCTTAAAAACACAAACTTTATGTATTTTAACACAAAAAATTTGAAATCAAGATTCTTGTACCCAAAACCCTTTTTCGAACAAAAACAACAAAAAAGATGAAAATTTTTGAGTTTTTCCAAAGTTTTTCTTGTACAATTAGCTATACTTAAGGATTAACTCCACACAAGAAACAAGTACTTTAATTCTTTATGGTATTAGAACATACAAAAGATGAACTCTTTTGTATTATGTTCGAACCAAACGCACGTATAAAACAAGTAATACAAATGCACACAAAACCAAGCTATATCACCCCATGGCTCTTGATACCAATTGAAGAATACTAGATTATCTAAGCTCATAATCAAAGAGATGAAGAACTAAAGAGAGAGAAATGGAGGGATGAACACTTCTAGAGAGAGAAAGGAAAAAGGAAAAATTAGATTAGTGAAAAATGAGAAGTGAAAAACCAACCCTCTCTAAGGCATGGAGAGGGGTATTTATATCCTAGAGTAGCTGGCCATATGGACCCTTAGTGGGTTCATAATGGGCTTTGGGCCTTACTAGACTATTTAGTTTCCAAATATTGCTATACGAGATATCTAATGATATAATGGAAGTGACCGACACTTTTCGTGTTTCTAACAACACCAAAGCAAACACAACACTTAATGCTAAAACTATTCTATATTAAAGATTCACTAAAACGACAAACGGCTACAGATTTGGACTCTAAATGACAAGTGATCACGGAGTTGATTTGGTATCCCTTATTTGAGATTGAATTAGGTTTCACAAAGGCGTCTACCTATTTCATCATCGAGACTTCCTTCTACTTTCTACCCCTTTTCTTTAAACCCCTCTATCGATTGATGACTTGCTTGAACGTATACAGCTTATGATTAAGACTTGGATTATCTAGTTATACCTGATGTAAGGAGTTACATTGTAGTACCCACAAGTTATAACTATCACTTTAAGGAGTTACATTGTAGTGCTTAGTGTCACACGCATATGCAGATGTGGATAGTTTCAAGAGGTGTGGTACTTCTAATACTTTTGATGTTGGGTATAGGGTACTTAGAGATTTAATCTTGCACAGTTCTTCAATCAACAACAGTGCAAGCTTAAGTAACAAATTTATGGGATTTTACTTCATTTTCAAGTTTGGTATATCATGTTTACTTTACCATGTAGTCACAACAAATAGCCGACAGAATACGAGGTTGGTAAATTAGCCAAAGAGTTTAAAGGTTGAGATGTAATCAGCAATTCTCACAGGATCTTATTGTGGTATTTCGAGACAATGGTACTTTACAGTCTAAGCAAAATTTTCAAAGTTCTTCAATGACATTCATAATTTTTCAAGATTTGGGCTTATGACAAGAACTTCTCGAGTATATAGACGTACACGACAATGCTGAGATCCGGTTAAGGGCTGCATCACCTCTACCATTACCACCATTACCACCACCACCATCATTATTGTTACCACTATTTGATCATAGGGAGGAGATTCCCGAGGCTGACTTATTTTTTTTTTTTTTTTTTTTTTTTTTTTTTTTTTTTTTTTTTTTTTTTTTTTTTTTTTTTTTTTTTTTTTTTTTTTTTTTTTTTTTTTTTTTTTTTTTTTTTTTTTTTTTTTTTTTTTTTTTTTTTTTTTTTTTTTTTTTTTTTTTTTTTTTTTTTTTTTTTTTTTTTTTTTTTTTTTTTTTTTTTTTTTTTTTTTTTTTTTTTTTATTTTTTTTTTTTTTTTTTTTTTTTTTTTTTTTTTTTTTTTTTTTTATTTTTTTTTTTTTTTTTTTTTTTTTTTTTTTTTTTTTTTTTTTTTTTTTTTTTTTTTTTTTTTTTTTTTTTTTTTTTTTTTTTTTTTTTTTTTTTTTTTTTTTTTTTTTTTTTTTTTTTTTTCTTTTTTTTTTTTTTTTTTTTTTTTTTTTTTTCTTTTTTTTTTTTTTTATTTTTTTTTTTTTTTTTTTTTTTTTTTTTTTTTTTTTTTTTCTTTTTTTTTTTTTAATTTTTTTTTTTTTTTTTTTTCTTTTTTTTTTTTTTTTTTTTTTTTTTTTTTTTTTTTTCCTCCTCTCTTTTTTCTTTTTTTTTTTTTTTTTTTTTTTTTTTCCGCCTCGAAAGAGGCTATGTTTGATTGCTCCCACACCTAGGCTTGAGGTGAGGGAGAGTTCAACAGCCACTGCTACCAGACATCCTAGTTTGGGGGCTGCTCGCACTACTTACTATGGTTTTGTTGACATGGTAGATGACGCTCCTAGACGTCATGTGCTAGGGAGGGTTAGATATGGTATCAACTGACACTTAGATGAGTTTAGTAGATGCTATTTAGAGGGAGCTCACCGACGACCCTAGAAGGGGTCAATTGCTTGAGTGACTGAGCTTGCTGAGACTCATAGCGAGCCAAGGACACTCAGGATCTCTATGCTCATTTGGAGGATGCACGGGACAGCCGAGCTCATTTATCAGAGAGAGATGACATATTACTCAAGGATAGAAAGTTTCACCAGCAGACAGTTATGTTGATAGAGAACGAGGCCCGGGTTTCTCGAGAGGCATGAGCACATGCTATGGGCTGCAGTGCGGACAGTTCACTATGTGCTTAGGCATATAGGTGATCACACTCAGATACATTGATACTTCGCATTAGTTACAGGAGACATCGACCTAGACCTGATTGATCAGATTTGTATCACTACAGACGCTGTTGATTTAACAAGCTCTGAAGCATTGATACACTTAAGGCTAGGGAGCCAGCTCATGCAGATGACCCAGAGGATGTAGATAGTTGTACATAGATTTACTTTCTAGTCATGTCACGTGCTATCAATATGTTAGCATGTTAAGTATTATGGGTTATTCCCAGCTAGCACGGCGGTAAGACTTGTATTTTATTTCATTTCTGTATTGAACTATCATGTATGTTTTCCAGGTTATATATGGAATGGATGTATTATGTCATGTCAATGTGATCTTAAATCTTTCTATATACCCCTCTTGTGTTGTGATCTCACTCTATTTATTATGTATATGTCATGTCGCAGTTATGATTGTATGAAAGCTAACGGGTAATATATTTTCTTATGATTTGATGAAAATGGCACCAAGAAGAGGAACCAGAACAAGAACCAAAACCAAAACCACCCCCGCTCTTGCTACTACCAACCCTGCCCCTGCTACTACCAACCTAGCCCCTGCCACTGCCACTACCTCAATGACTGATGCTGCCATCAGGGCATTGATAGCCCAAGGTGTGGCTGATGCTTTGGCTGAACAATCAATTCAAAGAAACACTACCCTCAATGATAATGGAAGCCAAGGTTCTGGAAGTGGTATTGTGAGACCAGTGCGCCCTACTCGTGAGTGCACGTACAATGATTTCCTCAAATGTCAACCCCTGAACTTCAATGGTACTGAAGGAGTTGTTGGCTTAACTCAATGGTTTAAAAGAATGGAGACTCTCTTCCATATCAATAACTGTGTAGTCAAAAACCAAGTCAAGTTTACTACTTGCACTCTTCATAATGTTGCCTTAACATGGTGGAAACCCCATGTCAATACAGTTGGCCATAATGCTGCTTATGACATGCCTTGTAAAACACTTATGAAAATGATGACTACTAAGTACTGTCCTCGAAATGTAAATCAAGCAGTTAGAAATAGAAATCTAGAATTTGAAAGTAAAGGGTACTGACTTGACAAGTTATACCCAACGCTTTCAGGAACTAGCATTGTTGTGCGGGAGAATGTTTCCCGAAGTGTCGAACGAGGTTGAAAAGTATGTGGGTGGATTACCTGACATAATCCAAGGGAATGTGATGGCTACCAAACCTAAGACAATGGAATAGGCTATTGAAATGGCAAATGATCTGATGGATCAGAAACTTCATACGTTGGTTGAACATCGGAGTGAAAACAAAAGGAAGCAAGATGAGAACCTTAGAAACAACCACAACCAACAACAAGCAAACAAGAGTCAGAACACTAGAAGGGCTTACACTGTTGGGCCTGGTGAGAAAAGGGAGTATAGTGGATCACTGCTAAAATGTACCAAATGTAACTACAATCATAATGGTCCGTGTGCACCAAGGTGCCACAAGTGCAACAAGGTTGGCCACTTGGCCCATGATTGCAGGAGTCCTGGAAATGCTAACGTTAGTAACAATCAGAACCAGAGAGGCACTAGGGCTAATCAGAAGGGTAACAGTTGCTATGAATGTGGTGCTCAGGGGCATTTTAAGAAAGAATGTCCAAAGCTGAAGAACAAAAACCATGGTAATCAAGGTGGGAATGGCAATGCTCCAACAAAGGTGTATGCGGTGAGCAATGCGGGGACAAACCCAGACTCAAATGTCGTTACGGGTACATTCCTTCTAAATAACCGCCATGCTGCTATCTTATTTCATACTAGTGCTGATAGGAGTTTTGTATCTACTGCATTTAGCTCTCAAATTGATATCACACCAACTACATTAGATCATTATTACGATATCGAACTAGCCGATGGGAAAATAATTAGGATAAACACTATCATTCGGGGTTGTGCATTAAACTTATTAAATCATCATCTAAACATGACTAATGCCGTGGAACTTGGTAGTTTCGACGTCATAATTGGTATGGATTGGTTGGCGAAGTAGCATGCTGTCATTGTTTGTGATGAGAAACTTGTTCGTATTCCCTGGGGAAATGAAACCTTAATCGTTCGTGGTGACGAAAGTAACCGGGGAAACGAGACTCGTTTGAACATTATCTCGTGCACTAAAACACAGAAGTATATGCTAAAAGGATGTCATGTCTTTTTGGCACATGTTACTACAAAGGAGTGTTGACAAAATATAATGCCTAAAAACATTATTAATATTTTTCACATCTTTACGTTTTGATAATCACAAAATATAAAAACATTCAATGTAAAATTAAACATAAACAAGTAATTAGTAGTGAATTTTCATTTTGATAATTATATCACTTAAAGGTATGAATAAATAAATACTTAATGCATTTTATGATCAAAGGAAATTTTTATTCAACCTTAAAATTTTATAAAATGTTATAAACATTTTTATAAACATTACAAAACATTTTCTACAATTAAAAGAAATGTTTTATTCAAAATAAACATTTTGAAATTCAAATTTTAGGACCTAAAACGGCTTGAAACGTTCTAGAAAATTCCCCCTTCACAAAAGATAAACTGGGGAGGCCCTAGCCTATGGCGGGCCCCTTAAATACACGGGCGGCCCCTATTTTAGAGGGACGGTCCCACCTATTTAAGGGTACCGCTCCTAGGTAAACGCTCCCCCAGTTTGTCCTATCAATACTAGACTTTTCCCCACTATTTTCTTACATTTTTCACTCATTCTTTCTGCCCAAAACAGCCCACATATCCTCTCTATAATCCTTTTGACATTAATCATAATGATTTGTTTTCAAAGTGATCAAGCTCAATTCCTTTAACTGCAAGAGAAGAATATCTATCAACAAGTGATGAAGTATCTAACCTTTGTGTGTTGTTGCCAATTCTATTGCATTTAATATATTAACTGTAATCTTTTGTAAAAATTTGTAACGTGTTATTGCTAGATCTTGGCGATCTTTGTAAGTATAGTTAGATCATGGTGATCTTACCGAGTAGTGCTAGATAGTTGTGATATAAGTAGTGTTGTGAAGAAGTCTTGAAGTTGTGAAGAAGTCATGAAGTTGTGAAGTCGTGAACAAGTCGTGAAGTTGTGTTGTGATAGATTGGTTCTAGCTAAGATTAGAACTCGACATTTAGCTTTGTGTCGTAAATCGGTGTAAGCAACGTTGTGTACGGTTTTCTCTGCCATAAAGGAGCTTGTTGACATAGTGAAGAAAACTCTCGAGTTAGGTGCTCGGGGAGTGGAGTAGGGCGAAGAGGTGCTTCGTTGCCGAACCACTATAAATCCTCGCGTTGTGGTTTGATTGTTCTTACTCTTATCTCTTGTCTTGCATTACTTTCTCATACTATCTTATTAATTGTTTAGATAGGTATATTGTTTATATTGTGCAAGTATTGAATTCACATAAAGTCGAATCTAGAATTTTTACGAACACTTTAAAACCTTAAATTAAAAAGCGGTAAACTATTCAACCCCCCTTCTAGTTTTCCACAATTGGTGTCAGAGCTACGCTAAACAAGATTTTTAAAATAAATTGTATTTTAAAACTTGAATCGATCTATGGAATCGGAAAAATATTTAGAAAGGCAATCTATGCAAAGACTACCACTATTTGAAAGTGATGGATTTATTTATTGGAAAAATAGATTCGAAAATTATGTGAAATCAAAAGATCTAGATCTTTGGCATGTTATTACCGATGGTGATTTTCCTCCTATTCAAAATAATCCTGAAACTAAAAAGGATGAAGTTGTACCTTTTCATAAACAAAATGATGATCTTAAAAAGAAATTTGCTAAAAATAATGAAGCTAAAATGGTAATTTCTAATGCTTTGCCACGAAAAGAATACGAAAGAATTTTTATGTGCCAAACCGCAAAAGAAATTTGGGATACTTTGTTAATCACTCATCAAGGTAATAATCAAGTCAAATCTAACAAAATAGATCTTCTTGTTCAACAATATGAACAATTTACGATTCCGGAAGAGAAATCAGTAGATAATGCCTTTGCAAAATTTAACACTATTATTACTAGTCTAAAAGCACTTGATGAAAGTTTTTCTAGCAAGAATTGTGTTAGGAAGTTTCTTAGGGCATTGCATCCAAAATGGCGCACAAAAGTCACGGCGATTGAAGAATAAAAGAATCTAACAACCTTACCTCTTGACGAACTTATTGGAAACTTGAAAGTTTATGAAGAGATAATAAAGAAAGATTTTGAAATGGTCAAAGGCAAGAAAAAACAAAGTAGATCTCTTGCATTAAAGGTGAAAAAGGAAGTACGTGATGAAGATAGCTCAAACTCCGATAGTGAAGACGAAGAGTATGCTATGGCCGTAAAAGAATTCAAGAAATTCTTCAAGAGACGAGGAAGATTTGTAAGACAACTACGAGGCGATAGAAAAACATTCCAAAGAAGTAGAAATGATGGTTATGGTAAAAGTGAAAGAAAATGTTTTAGATGTGGTGATCCAAATCACCTCATTGGTGAATGTTCAAAGCCGCTAAAGAAAAAAGATCAAAGGGCATTTATTGGAGGAGCATGGAGCGATAATGGAGAAAATGAAATGGAAAAGACTAAAGATGAAACTTGTCTTGTAGCTCAAGCACCCGATGAAATATGCTTAGGAATAAACTTGGAACCCGATGAGTGGATTAAAGATAGTGGATGCTCAAAACACATGACCGATAATTGAAAGTTGTTTTCTTCATAAAAAGCATACAACAGAGGAAACGTAATCTTTGGAAGCAACTTGCGCGGTAAAATCATAGGCAAAGGTACGATTTCTCAAGACTCCCTAATAATTGAAAATGTTGAGCACGTAGATAACTTAACATATAACTTGCTTAGTGTAGGAAAAATATGTGATAACAAATGCAAAGTAATATTTACCGAACACGATAGCGAAATAATCAAAGACGAAAAGGTTATAGGTAAAGGAATTAGGAAAGGAGAAATATATGTAATGAAACTAGGAAATAAACCGAAAGATAAAATATGCCTTGCAACATTGGACGAAAACTCCACACTATGGCATAGGAGATTAGGTCATGCTAATATGCAATTAATTCAATCATTAGCATCTAAAGAACTAGTTAGAAACCTCCCTTTTTTATCTTTAATCTCAATGTCAAATCCTTGGAGAAGTAGAACCCACCTAATGAGCCTTGGTTTCGCGTCCTCTTTGCTGAACAAATACTTCAAGGCAGAATGATCAGTGTAGACTACAGTTTTTGATAAGACAAGATATTGACGAAACTTATCAAAAGAGAAAACAACTGCGAGAAGTTCTTTTTCGGTGGTGGTATAATGTTCTTGGGCATTATTCAAAGTTTTGCTGGCATAATAAATCGGCTTGAATTTTCCATCAATTCGTTGCCCCAAAACAGCTCCAACAGCGAAATCACTAGCGTCACACATTAATTCGAAGGGGATGTTCCAATCGGGAGATATTATGATAGGCGCGGTGGTCAGTTTTTCTTTCAAAATGTTAAATGCCTTTTTGCAATCATCAGAAAAATCAAACTTTGCGTCTTTCATCAAAAGTTGGGTCATTGGTTTAGAGATCATGGAGAAGTCTTTTATGAACCTTCGGTAAAACCCAGCATGCCCCAGAAAACTTCTAACTCCCTTTACGTTAGTTGGGTATGGTAATTTAGCTATCACATTGATTTTTGCTCTATCAACTTCAATTCCCGCTCCAGAGATTTTATGTCCTAAAACTATCCCTTCTTTTACCATAAAATGGCATTTTTCCCAATTTAGCACAAGGTTGGTTTCTTCACATCTAGCAAGCATTCTATCTAAGTTAGCTAGACAGCAATCAAAAGAGTTATCAAACACCGAGAAATCATCCATGAAAACTTCCATAAAGTCTTCCACCATGTCGTAGAAGATTGCTGTCATGCATCTTTGAAAAGTGGCAGGATCATTACATAATCCAAACGGCATTCGTCGGTAAGCGAAAGTCCTATAAATACAGGTGAAGGTAGTCTTTTCTTGATCCTCCGGAGCGATTGGTATTTGGAAAAATCCTAAAAATCCATCAAGAAAACAGTAGTATTCATTCCCACATAAACGTTCTAACATTTGGTCAATGAAAGGAAAGGGAAATGGTCATTTCGAGTTGTATCATTAAGTTTATGGTAATCAATGCACACCCTCTATCCAGTAACTGTTCGAGAGGGGATTAATTCATTATTGTCATTCAAAACTACAGTCATCCCTCCCTTTTTGGGCACAATGTGAATAGGGCTAACCCATGAACTGTCTAAAATTGGATAAATTTGCCCAGAATCAAGTAGTTTCACAATTTTGTTTTTCACAACATCTTGGACCTTCAGATTTAGACGCCTTTAGGGTTGGATGACCGGTTTGTAGTCCTCTTCCATCAAAATTTTGTGTGTATAGTATGACGGACTGATTCCTTTGATATCCAACATTTTCCAAGCAATTGCCCCTTTTCGTCTCTCCAATAGTTGTAGAAATGAAATTTTCTCTTTTTTGAACAATTTGGATGAGATAATAATGGGAAAGGATTTGTCTCCATGAAGGTATGCGTATTCTAAATGTTGATTTAAATTCTTCAGCTCTGGTTTCTTCTCATCGATCTCATTAGCACTGGCTCAATAAAGGTGTTCGCTTTTAACATCATCGCCATTTGTAGTTCCTTGCGTAACTGGATACGGCGTATTGGTAGAGTCGATACGTCGTATCAAGTTTTCTGAATCAGCCCCATTCTTTTCATTGCTACTGGTAGATTCACAGCATTCTAGGTTTGATTGATTAATTGATTTTTCCAGTCCCCTTGATAAAAACGAGTCAGGTTCTTCATTTGCCAGTAATTCCTGAGCTTCTTCGTTGATCGTCTCGTCTAAATAATCAATTTTTATAACATTCATCGTATTCAGTTGTTGGTCTTTTAATTAATTGGTCTACATCAAAGATTACTTCATCATCCCCTACTCTTAGTATTATCTTCTTATTGAATACATCAATCATAGCTCTAGCGATGGCCAAGAATGGTCTTCCTAAAATTATAGGAACTCTTGAGTCTTCGGGCATATCTAGGATAACGAAATCTATGGGAAGGACGAATTTATCTACTTTAATGAGTACATTTTCGATAATTCCTCTCGGAAATTGGATCGACCTGTCTGTAAGTTCCAAACTACATTCCTATAGCCTTCGTTCTCCCCCAAACCAAGTTTTTCTTGAGACATCGTGTATGGCATTAAGCTTATGCTAGCTCTTAGATCTGCTAATGCATTATCAATATGTAATTGGCCAATGTCGCAAGGAATAGTAAAACTCCCTGGGTCTTTCTCCTTTGATGGAAGCTTGTTTAATAATACGGCAGAGCATCTTTCATTCATAATGATTTTGCAAGCTTCTTCCAGTCTGGCTTTGTTAGTTAGCAAACCTTTAGAAATTTGGCATACTTTGCATTTGAGCTAATGCTTCGATGAAAGGCAAATTGATGTGGATTTGCTTTAAATTTTCCAAAAACTTCTTTGTTAGCCTCCAAGTTTTTCTATTTCCAATATTTCGGGGAAAGGAACAGGTGTGGTTGCACCTCATTTGATGGTTGAACAACCATTCGAGCTAGTATTATCTGAGGTGGATCAATAGTAGAGGACTTCGTTTGATCCGATTGGCCTTTTCGGGTCAACTACTACTATGCCTTTTGGTAGCAACATTGGTGTCATTATCTGAATCCATCTTGAGTCGTAGTTTTTTCCACCTCTAGTAGTAACTCTCTTAACATCGCAAATCAATCCATCCTAAAAACGTTATTAATTTACGGTTAATAAAACTTTTGTACCCCAAATGTTAGTCAATTTAGTGAATTATTCCTTTCTTTAAACAAGAGCTCGTTGTTAGTTTGGAAGTCATAAATGAATGCCCTCATCTCCTCGTGTTCTCGTTTTCCTTCGTCAATGACTTGTTTTAACATCTCTTCCATTGTCAGGCTTCTTTCGGGGTAGTTAAAATGATATGGACGAAGTCCTAGATTCTGTTCCTGAATAAGTAAGACATCATGCAAAGTAAAACTATTCTAGAAGAATAGATTTGTAAAGAAAATAATGAAAATACGCCGTATTTCCCAAAAAAAAAAAGCGATTACGTCGTCAGATAATAAACTCCGATCATGACTGATGCCTCCGTATCCTAAAGGACCTAGATACGCCGTATCATACTTAATAGAATAGAAAAACAATTAAAACAAACAATTAAATACGCAGAATAATACACTAATCTAAATTACACTAATCCTAAGGGTAAGATCTAATCTAATGTTAAAAACCAAAATATCAAATAAAAATCAAGATTAATTTTCATTCCTCGGCAACGGTGCCAAAAACTTGAGAGTCTGTCGTTGGTATTGTTATAATTTAAGATGATTTAAGTTTTAATTTATATTTTTTCTGACTAGAAACCAAAAAACCACACTCTAACGTGTAGTGTACCCGATTCGGTAATTAGTTTCGAGATAAGTATGGTGTCGAACACTTGAAGAGAGGTTAAATCTATCAATTTAATTAATATCTTGGTTATCTAATCTATGTTAATTCTATTCTATTCTAAACCTATGCTAAACCTATATTAGTCTAAATCCTAATTCTAATGGGAAAAGGGGGTTTTCAGCCTAAGAGACTGGCACGGTTTGGTTGGTGTGACTACAAACAATATTCAAGGTACGTTACCTTACAGCAAGGCCGAAAATTAACAAAAGATGAAAATCGGTCTCGAACCTTATTATAAGAAAAACTTTAATAACGCATTAATTAATCCGATTAGAACGTTGGTTTGTTATTTAGTACAATAATTTCTTCTCTCCGAGGTTGCATATTATTCTTAGACTTCGGCGTTACAATCTTCCCCTAAGACCAGACATATCAAATTCTGTCACAATTAAAGCAAAATTACCCCATAAAGCAATCTTATTGCTGAATATCATCTATCTATAGGGCAAAATCAATGGTGATCTTGGTTAAACCCCTACTCAAAAGAACTTTACCTACCTTACCCGACCCGTTAATTGGCATCTATACACTAGTATCCGACTTGTCCAACTATACCCAAAGAAATCAGAACGAAACTATTGTTGAATTACTAGGTCACCTGCTAGTCAACTACGATAATAAACCCTTGGCAATAGTCTAATAAATTAGTTATAAGCCCGAAGCGTATCATAAACACAGACTTAGAAGGGACAATATTTCTGTAACAATTATTCTAGATGTATAAATTGCTAGTGTAAAGCATCCCAGACTCTAGGATCTACTTGTTCCTCTTCACTCATTCCATTGAATTGATAGGATCCGCATACAAAACCGCTTAAGACAAGTATAATTTGTATAAACATAAACAACACTCAAGTGATAAATCAAGAAATCAAATAAACAAATACCAAACATTCAGATCTTCAGTAATAATTGCTAATACCCTAAGGTATTTAGCCGTCAAACGTCAATAATAAATACAAAGAGCAAGTTAGTTAGAGCCGATGTAAACTAACCGAGTTAGCGAATGATACCAAAAACTAAACAATTACTAAGATAATGAATTACACGTTATCTCCTAGGAATTGATAAACGTTTGCCGAACCTCTTCTGCATTTTTTACCTCCTCTGGAAAATTGACTTTTGTGGTTCTAGGTATCGAGAATAATATTTAGCACAATACCTAAAACTCGTTTTTGATTTTTCTATTTATAAGGTCGTGGAAGTCAGTTCGATACGGCGATATCCAAATTGGATACGGCTAATATGGGAATTTCTTGGTGAGTAAGGACCAGACGTTTGTGATATCTTCCAGAATATTCAAATACTATATCTTACATACGATGTATTGAGTTTCTCTGGATACGGCGTATTGATCTTTATTCCTGTGTGGTCTTTGGTGAGTACAGGCACGGATACGCCGTATCTTCCTTGATGGATACGGCGTATTGGTCTTCAGAATAGTAATCTTTAAAATATCTTCATTTAAGCGACCGAAATGTGGCCTTTTGCTAACGTTCACCAATTTACTCCATATATACTGGCAATTCTCAAATATAAAAAACTATAAAGTAACAATTATTTGCAATAGCCTATACAAAATGTGTTAATAAACATGGGATAAATGATGCTAAATAAAATAGACGTTAATAGATGTATCCAATGTTCTTTTCTTTCTTCTCTCATTCCCAGATCCTCAACTATGGAAGAATTTTTAATGACCGTCACTCATTCGGTAATGAGTGAGGGGCCGATCGCGAGTGGGGTCCCACGACCGTTTCGGGAACCGAATAGTATTAAAAAATCATATTGTGTTCAGCTGCTCTGCTTCGATAGAAAAGCCAATTTTCATGATTTGAGATGAGGATGCAAAAACAAGTACTTATCTATCACTCGATCCATGAAGCAAAATGGAGTTTCTTATGACAGCATCAGTTTGAATCTTTTCCCATTCTCTTTAACCCACGAAGCTGAATCTTGGTTTTATCATCTTAAAACTCATTCTACCCCCTACACAAAAGACAAACTGGGGAAGCCCTAGTCTTGGGCGGCCCCCTTAAATACACGGCCGGCCCCCTTAAAATTAAGGGGACCGCCCACCTATTTAAGGGGACCGCCCCTAGGTAGACGCTCCCCCAGTTTGTCCTATAAATACTGGACTTTTCCCCATAATTTTCTCACCTTTTGCACTCATTCTTTCTGCTCAAAACAGCCCACATATCCTCTCTAAAATCCTTTGATCATTTAATCATAAAGCTTTGTTTCCAAGTGATCCAAGCTTAATTCCTCAAGTGCAAGAGAAGAATACTTTCATCATCAAGTGAAGAAGTATTACACCTCAAGTGTGTATTGCAATCTTGTTGCAACCATATCACATATTTGTAAATCAATTGTATATTTGATATTTGTGTGTAGTAGCTAGATCTTGGGGATCTTTGTAAGTATAGTTAATTAGTGGTGATCTTACCAAGTAGGGTTAGATAGTTGTGATATAAGTAGAGTGGTGAAGTTAAGTTGTGAAGAAGTCGTGAAGTTGTGAAGTTGTGAACAAGTCGTGAAGTTGTGTTGTGATAGATTGGTTCTAGCTAAGATTAGAACTCGACATTTAGCTTTGTGTCGTAAATCGGTGTAAGCAACGTTGTGTACGGTTTTCTCCGCCATAAGGGGGTTTGTTGACATAGTGAAGAAAACTCTCGAGTTTGGTGCTCGGGGAGTGGAGTAGGGCGAAGAGGTGCTTCGTTACCGAACCATTATAAATCCTTGCGTTGTGGTTTGATTGTTCTTACTCTTATCTCTTGTATTACATTACTTTTTCATTTCATTTTATTGATTGTTTAGATAAGTATATTGTTCATATTGTGCAAGTGTTAAATTCACATAAAAGTCGAATCTAAAATTTTACAAACAAATTTAAAACCTTTAATTAAAAAGCGGTAAACTATTCAACCCCCTTCTAGTTTTCCATAGTTTGGTTTGTGTTTTTATGTGTTCCAGGTACAAGGGATTGAAAATAAAACAAAAACGATGTCTTTCGGTTAAGATTTGAAGACGTTTACGTGTTTTTCGATATCAAGACGAAGTCAAAAAAAGTCCACAAGCATGCTATTGAAAAGAGCATGAAAAATCAAGTTTAATGGTGCCTTCATCTTTTATTGGGCCGGTTCGACACCATTTATATGGGTCGGACCGACCCATATTTATATTAAGTTAACTAAAGCAGCAGCCCATACAACCGAACCCATCAAACTAGTGTTAATACCTGTAAGCCCAAATTCCAAATCAAGCCAAAAGCTCAAGTTTAACAGCAGCCTTAGACATTCGGCCCAACAGATAGCAAGAGTTCTAGGCCCAACATGGGTTGGAGTTAAAGAAAGGCCCATCAATGAAATTTATATATCAAGTTAGCTGTGAAAAGTTGGCGTGTGAAATACACTTGCCCAAAATAATTCAAGTTTAGTACGTGAGTCTTCCACTCTCACTCCACTATCCTCTTCGTTAGCGAATCCAGTCCTGACGCGTGGCATGCAGTTTTTCCTATTATTCTTTTCAATTATGGACTAGATTGGAATGCGTTTATTAGTCGCTTGAAAAAGGCCACGTGGCGTGTGGATATTGGTGGATCGAGTTTATATTCGCTGGCATGAGGACAATTTATACAAATATTTTTATAAATATTTTTAAAATATAAAAACTGATTCATTTTATGTTGCTTGTCTGTGTCCCACGTAACCCCGTTTTGACCAAATTTTTGCTTTATTATATAATTAAAAAAATGATATTAAAATGTTTGATAAATAAGTAGACCCGTAGGCTAGAACTAGGGAGATTTGACTTGACCGAGTGTTTCACTCTAGCTTTCCCCTTAGCTTTCAAGACTAAGCGTTTGCTAAACATTAAAATTTTGAAAAGAACGAAAAATGATAGAGCCGAATATAAGTTAGATGCAAAGCGTGGAGTAGTTGGATCTCTTTAAAGCTCATAGATGTTAATTGTGGCTTTTTGCTCCCATCAGTTTAAAACTATAAAAAGTAATAATTTTCAATAAATAAAGTTGATTTGGTTTTTGCGATTCTTAGTTTTGATCTCTTCGTAGAGATTTCTTCTGGTGAAAGTAAGGTACACATCGAGGTTTTATCAGTGTTGTAGGGAAAAAGGTTACCGATTCCTGACGGCTCGCTCCCGTTGTCTAGGTAGTTAAAAGACCCCAAGATTTGAAATAATAATAATAATGTAATAAACTGAAGCCGAAATAAGACCACTGTTTCCTGTCGGTTCGCTCCCGATGTTGCAGTCGTTTAAAGGGTGGAAGTAATAATAATAATAATAATCCGAGACTGATAAAAGTTTGTTGTTTCCTGTCGGTTCGCTCCCGATGTCTCAGCCTTCAAAAAGGTCGAGGAAATTACCGAGGTCGAAATAAGACTACTGTTTCTGGTCGGTTCGCTCCCGATGTTGCAGTTGTTTAAAGGACCGAGGGATAATAATGTTGCAATAATAATAATAATAATAAAGCCAAATTTCGACTCCGGGGTTATCTAAATAAAGCCTCCGTCTCTGGACTCGTAGTTGAGTTGTTTCAGATGAAATAAAAAGGATAACCCCTAAATCATGCAAAATTAGAACCTTAATATGGACCTTATTCTCAGCATATCGTCTCTTTAGGAAAGGATTTCAAACTAATTATGGTTTAAACCGGTCCCCTTTATAGTAATAAGGCCTTAATATATTTAAATAAGTGATCTCGTTTCACATTTTGTTTTCCGAATAAAATCCTTAAAGGAAATTAGGAATAAGGGAGCGAAAAGTAGCTGCGTTTACACAATCAGCATTTATGAGTAGTGTTAGCATCTAATCTTATATTTAGCTGTGATTTTGTTTTAAGCTTGGTTTGGGGATTATGAAAATCAAGGATGACGAACTCTTGTTCTTTAAACCTTTTTAAATAAATTTCATAAAAAAATTTATCTTAGTTTTTATCTAGTTTAAAATAAGTGGTTAAAACAGGAACGCTTTAGAATCAAACGACTTTTGAACCTTCTTAATTGACCATTTATGTTCTTGTTTGATGTGAGGGGTCATAAGTTAAGGGGGTTAAATTATTTCTTTCTGGGCGTGTCTTATAAATATGGCATGTGAGACCAACAATGACTTAGTGTGGGGGAATTTGATGTGTGCTAAAACACACATCATTTATAACCCAGAAATCACTAATAAACGGACTGATAATACTAAAGTATGCTTAATATTATTGCAAATATGTTTGGTTTGTGTTTTTATGTCTTGCAGGTACAATGGATTGAAAATAAAGCAAAAACAATGTCTTTCGGTTAAGATTTGAAGTCATTTACGTGTTTTTCGAAATCAAGACGAAGTCGGAAAAATTCCCCGAGCATGCCATTGAAAAGAGCACGAAAAATCAAGTTTAACGGTGCCTTCATCTTTTATTGGGCCGGCCCGACACCATTTATATGGGTCTGACCGACCCATATTTATATTAAGTTAACTAAAGCAGCAGCCCATACAACCGAGCCTAGCAAACTAGTGTTAATACATGTAAGCCCAAATTCCAAATCCATCCAAAATCTCAAGTTTAACAGCAACCGTAGACATTCAGCCCAACAGATAGCAAGAATTCTAGGCCCAACATGGGTTGGAGTTAAAGAAAGGCCCATCAATGAAATTTATATATCAAGTTACCAGGTAGTTTGGTTATCATTTCTGTTTTATGTGTTTCTTGCATCTAGCAGTAGTAATATAGTTATCTCAGCATCTTTGTTTTCTTCTTTTTCTATCTTTCGAGTTTTGCCTTTCTTCTTCTTTGTTTCCTAGCAAACAGTAGTGTAAGTTTTAGTTTTTAAAATAGATAAGATATATAGTAGTGTAAGTAATTTGTAACTTATTGGTTCAGTTATAGCTTATTTTGGCATATGTGATTTGGTTTATCGGTTTGATTTGGCTCGTGGCTTATTGGCTCATTTGTGGCTTATGAGCTTATGTTTTAGTATTGCTTATTTCGTTTAGTGTAGCTTATTTTGGTTTAAAAGTTGACTTGGTTTGATTCAGGTATTCAGTATTTAGCTTATTACTGTTTGGAGATTGTTGCTTATTTGTTCGGCCTATCTCCTTTGATCCAAATAGACATGGTTCTAAATTTCATCTAGCTTTAAAAAATAGTTTCTGTAGGTTATTAAGAGTAGTTTAGTGATTTTAATCTTACTAATCTTAGCTTAATCCTTGTTGGTTTATTGTTTGATGAAATCGTTCCAATACACGCGGCGAGGAGCTTACGGGTTGTATAAGCTAGCTTTATTTTCTAAGTTTATAGCTTACTTAGATTTTACTAGCTAGAGAATAAAGTTTTAATACTTTATAATCTATTAAGTAAATAAAGTTTAAATAAGAAATAAGCTTGGCACTAAGTCTAGTTTATATAATCGGGTGCTTTTGTTCTTATCGGTTTCGTCATTCGGGTTCGACTTTCTTTTCCTTTGTCCTTAATTAGTAGTTTTAGCTTATTTACCTTAATATGATTGATATGCTTATTAATGTTAGTTTAGTTGCCATGATTAGCGAGTAGTTTTCTTATGCTTGTTAAGTGATTTGCGATTAGTGAATTAAGTGTGGATTAAAAAGAGACTTGTTGATTAATAATTTTCGGATTATTTAGATTTTTTATTTGATTGTTTCAAAGGGCAAAATCCGGAGAAATAATCAAACATCAAATATAGTAATTAATAGTTATATAAGATATTGTTTTCAAAATAAACCAACGTTGTGAGAAAATAATATTTTTACGGATATTAATTCATCAACATTGAATCGAGTAATTTGTACCAAATTAAAGGATCGTTTTCAATAAAAACCAACGTTGTGAGAAAACAGTTTTTTTAAACGGGACTAATTCTTTATTAACTCTTTCTTCACACTTGATGATCTTTTCGCCTCGCTTGACAAGCATACCCGTTTTATATTGTTTAGATTTATTTGCTTAGTTTTATTATAGATTATTATTAGTATAAAAATCAAAACCAAAACACAAAAGATAATCAAGCATCAAACGACAAACATTAGCGTAAATCTCAAATTCAATTCTCGCCGTGGATACGACACTCAGAAGATTAATTATTACTTGTCCTCAAGTAATTTTTATATCTAACGGGAATATTATTACCGATACGTTTTCAACGAATCAGTTTTTGGCGCCGCTGCCGGGGAGATTTGTATGATTTTTACGTTATATTTTAAGTTAGTGCCTTGAAGATCCTTTCTCTTTTGAAAGTTTATTTTCGTTTTTAAAAAAATAAAAATACAGAAATATAATAAAAATAAAAACTAAATTTTTTTATATTCTATATTTATATATTATATTAAAAATATCAAAAATATTTTTATATTTTATATTTATATATCAAAAATGATTATGGTCCGGTTCCTTTTTTTTTTCGTTCTCTTCAGATTGCTTCATCTGAGGGCTTAATGATTTCGTCACTTCTAACTTGGAATTCTGCCCCTTCTGTTGACTCTATTGGAATGCGTAACTTGGCGGTAAATTGAAATTCCTAAAGCTCACATCAGATTTGGTTTAAAGATAGCAAAGTAAAACAGTTTTACTATTGCAAAATCTTAAGAAGGAGATGAACAGTTTAGGATGCGTTATTGACAAAGGTCCAGGTACTGAGGTAGAAACGGAAAAAGAATGGAGGTGTGGCTGTCTTCGTACATTGATCATATTATTCCATGGATTGGCTCAAAAGGCCAAGATCTAATGGTCAATCGAGGCGATGAAAAACTCAATTTTTTCCACGAATATTTTGAATACAAAAGTAATCAATGAACCTCGGGGTATTACGATTTGATGGCGTTTGGAAGGAGCAGCTAATGATGTCAAACAAGAATTTCTTCTCTTTTTCAGAATAGTTCGCTAATAACCTTCGGAGTGGCGTGCTAATATTGATATGAGATTTCGAAAACTATTTTCCGAGATCAAGAAGTCAGACCTCGAGCGAGAAGTTTCTAAACCAGGAGATTAAACGGCTGTTTGGGGCTGTGCACAGACAAATCCCGGCCTGACGGGTTTTCTTTTGGCTTTTTCGGTATTTTTGCATGTTTATTAGCACGAATGTGTATATGGCTGTAAATCATTTCTTCATTCATGGAGAAATTCCTCCTGGTTGTAACTCATCATTTATAGCTTTGATCCCAAAAGTCCCGGACGCTAACTTGGTCAAGGACTTTAGACCTATTAGCCTCATTGGAAGTATCTACAAGATCATTGCCAAGATTTTGTCTAACCGGCTTGTTAATGTTTTAGGGGACATTGTTAATGAAGTGCAATCTGCGTTTATTGCGAAAGAACAAATGTTAGACGGTCCAGTTTATCTTAATGAGATTCTCCAGTGGTGTACCAAAAAGAAGAAAACTCTAATTTTTAAGGTCGATTTTGAAAAGGCCTTCGATTCGATTAGATGGGATTTTTTAGATGATGTTCTTAAAGAGTTCGGTTTCAGGTGTAAATGGCGTAACTGGATTCAAAGTTGCCTAACTTCTTCTAAGGGTTCTATTCTTGTCAATGGATGTCCTACGAATGAGTTCCAATTCTATAAAGGGTTGAAACAAGGAATCCTTTATCCCCCCTCTCCTCTTTTATCCTGTGAGGAGAGCCTCATTTATCTTTTCAAAGGATCGTAAACGCGGGGATGTTTAAAGGTATTGTGTTAGATCAATCTTTATGTCTTTCGCATATGTTCTATGCGGATGATGCTATTTTCTTAGGGGAGTGGAGTGACGGTAATATCTCCACTTTGATTCACGTTTTGAAATGCTTTTTCATGCTTCGGGCCTTAAGATTAACTTGAACAAAAGTAAGTTAATGGGGATTTATTGTGGAAAGTGCTTCTGGTCATCCAAGCGGCTGCAAGTTAGGGATGTCTCGTTCTTAAGTTCATTTTACTATCTTGGGACTAGGTGGAGGTTCTTGGACAGTGTTCAAGCATGGCAAGAGATAGTTGAAAAAGTAAAGTCTCGGCTTTCCAAATGGAAATCCAAAACTTTATCTATTGGTGGTCGTTTAACTTTGTTGAAATCGGTTTTAGGATCTATTCCAGTCTTTCACATGTCTATTTTCCCAAAGGTTCTTTCAAAGGGCTTATATCTTGGAGTCTATTTATAAATAGTTTTTTTTTTCTTTAATGGCCTGATCGGGTAGTTAAAAAAGGCTTCTTGGGTTAATGGTATAATGTGTTGACAGCAAAAAATGAGGCGGCTAGGTGTGTCTAGCTTATTTGGTTAAATAGAGATTGATGGATTATAGTGGGGTTTGAAGTTTCTCTCGCCAAAAAAGTTCTATTTAGGACTAAAGTGATTGTGGCTGATTCACGTGTGTGGGTGGTAAAATTCATTCGAAATGAAACTTCTATGGCAAATCATGGTTGGCTTCGATTTTGAATGAAGTTCGATCTCTCCAAAGAAAAGGTAGTACGTTTTGATTATTTGACTCATAAAGATGGAAAGGGAGTCCACCAAATTCTGGTTGGAATCATTGGCATACTAGGGGCATTTTTTTAAAGAAATTTTTTCTAGATTATGGCGCTTGAATCTCAAAGATGTTACTGTTAGTTCCAAGAGAGGTGACACGAGTTTGGTCTGCTCTTCGTCGAATTCTAGAGGGGGTATCGAGCAAAAATCAATTTCCGACAGTTGGGTAGAATTGTTCGTTCGTGTCCACTATCGTGCCTTTCAGTGATAGATGGAATTGGAATCTGGAGAGTACGGGTATATTTTCGGTGGCTCTGTCTTAAACGTATCGATGAGAGATTGCCTTCAGTATTGGAGAGAAACTAGATGGGGTAAAGTGTGTACCGATAATAAATCTAAATTCTTGCCTAGAAAATCAAGACCGATGCTTTACCTACCGGTTCAACATTTTCCTCGTAGAGGTAATTGACATTCTGGATATGTCGTGTCCCCTTTGTGATAATGCTATTAATCAACGGACCTTTGTTCTTTAGGTGTGGATGGTTCGGGGACATTGCTAATAAGGTTTGAGCTGTGGAATTTTGGATCACGCAAACTTGAACTCATATGCAGAATGGAAGTCTTGGCTTGTTCAATTCGTATGGATTTCAAACTCAAAAAGATGTTCGAAGGAGTTTGGTACTCCATTTGGTGGTACGTTTGGATCTATCGAAACAAGCTCCTATTTAACGAGAGAAAAACCTTCGAAGTCGATGCTTATTGATAATGTCATTGCTAGTTCTTTTTATGGTTGTATGTATAGATCTAAAGCTCGTTCGGATGGAACGAATGGCTCAAAAATCCCTATATTATTGTTTTGTAATCTAGCTCCTTGCTAGTTTTTGTTTCTAATAAAATCGTCATTCCAAAAAAAAAATATTATATTAAAAATACCAAAAACAAATTTCTTTAATTTTCTTTATAAAAATTAAAAAAAAAATCTTCGTTATCCTCTCAAGCGTTTAATTCTTATCTCTTTCTCTTCTCATATTGTTTAATTCTTCACGATGTTCTTTTCTTCCTCTCATACCCATGATCCTCGAACCATGGAGGATTTTTATCGACCGTCACTCATCGGTAGAGGAGGTCCGATCGCTCCGACAACCGCTCCAGGAACAGATTTAGTATTAAAAAATCATATGGTTCATTTGCTTTGACAGAATTGCCAATTCCATGGATTTCGAGATGAAGATGCAAACGAGCATTTAAACAAGTACTTATCTATCACTCAATTCATGAAGCAAAAAGAGTTTCTCAAGACAGCATCAGTCTGAATCTTTTCCCATTCTCTTTAACCCACGAAGCTGAAACTTGGTTTTATCATCTTAAAACTCATTCTATTCACACTTAGGAAGAGATGATCCTCAAGTTTCGTTCAAAATACTACCCATATTCTAGAGCGTTTCAGCTTAGGAAAGACATTCTGAATTTTCGGCAATTGCCCATGCAGTCAGTATTTGAAGTTTGGGAAAGATTCAAATCACGTCTACAAAAATGTCCTGATCATCAAATTTTGCTTGATCATCAAATTTTTACCTTTTATCATGAAATCACAATGATTGATCGAGACAAGATCATGGTGGTTACCGGCGGAAATATTATGCGTAAGACTCCTCAAGAGGCATATGATTTGATCGAGAATATAACACAACATCATTTTTAATGGGATGTCGAAGTGTATTATGACACTACTACGGGTGTGAGTGCTTATTATTCTGAGACTACTTCCGCATTGAGTGCACAAATTGAGGTCCTTGGAAAGCAAAATGCATACATTATTCAAAGTGTTCAACATCAACCAGGACCAGGTCATCCTAACATTTTTTACTATTAAGACTCTGATGAGAGTGATGAGGATGAACCTTCTGAAGTGTTTGATATTCAGAAACCAATTCATTCTTTGAGTGGCAATCCTACTCCATCTTCTGATTATGTGGTCGAGTCTCTCTCCCCACTTCCTACTTCCTTGGGGGATAGTGACTCCCTCTTGGAGGAGACTGACACCTTTATTTCTCATTATGATGATTATGTACCTGATTATGAAGCATTTTGCTTTGATATCGAAGAGAAGAGTAGTGGCAGTACCACTTCTCAGTCCGATCATTCTCTTCCGGACTATGAATCATTATGTTTTGATGTCAATCATATCGAAGAGAAGAGTAATGGCAGTACCATTTCTCATTCTGATCTTTCTCTTCTTGAGTATGATTCGTTTTATTTTGATATTTTGATTGATCCGCTTCCTCCTGTTGATAGGAGTGATTCTCAGCATGAGGAGTTCGCCGATGAACTCGCTCACATCATATCTCCACCGGAGTATGATCATTTTTACTTTGATCTTGAGGATGATCCAGGAAAGTTGACTAGACTTTTAAAGGAAAATATAGCTGATACATCAACTAAGGATCATACAATTAATGAGCTTAATGATTTTCCTCTCCTCTTATCCGACTGTGACTCCACTTTTTCTGAAGAATTTTCTGAGATTGGTCTTTTAGTCTTATTTCCTCCCAAAAATAAAGACAAAGTTTTCAATCCCGGAATATTCACCATCAATGGAGTTCACTCTAAGAGATTTTCCATTGTCTTTATGGATGACTTTTCTTCTATTCTATTCATTAGAGATTTTCTTTTCCTGACTGATCCTTCTAAGATCGAGACTTTTCTTTCATTTCCTTTCAGAAAAGAAGACAAAGTTTTAGATCCCGGTATCATCCTTATCAATGGAGATCTCTCTTTCACGAGAAAATCTCCACATCTACTGAATGATAATTTCAAGTTTGATAAATGTCATATTTTGAGTGAAATTTCTTTAAAGATCGTATCTTCCATCAGTTTTCACCCCAAGGACAAAGAAATTCGGGGATAGTCAAGCTAGAGACTAGCACAAAAACAAGCACTTCTCAGGAGGTAACCCGTGTTTACCAAGTAGTAGTAATATTATATTAGTTTAATAGCAATAATGAATAAGTGTGGGGGAGTGCTTCTCTCCATGTTGTGTTTTATGGGTTACCGTTTTTGCTTGCAGGATTCCCTTTGATCGTGAAGACCTCCGTGCTTGTTTTTAATCCTTCAATCACTCGGTCTCCTATCATCTTCATGTTTATATCTAGGGAAATTTTTTATCCTGAACATTTATATAAATTGTTTCCCCTTTCACACTTGGAATTTTTTGCATTTGCCCTTTTATTCTTAAATGTGGGGGTAAAACCTGACATTTTTAAACATTGAGGCCAATGTTCGGTTCTAAGTGTGGGGGGATTTCTGTCGAAATTGATCATGCTTGTTGCATGTCTGTGTCCTACGCAACCCCGTTTTGACCAAAAATTTTCTTTATTATATAATTAAAAAAATGATATTAAAATGTTTGATAAATAAGTAGGCCCGTAGGCTAGAACTAGGGAGATTTTGACTTGACCGAGTGTTTCACTTTAGCTTTCCCCTTAGCTTTCGAGATTAAACGTTTGCTAAACATTAAATTTTTACAAAGAAAAAAAATGATAAAGTCGAATATAAGTTAGATGCTAAGCGTAGAGTAGTTGGATCTCTTTAAAGCTCATAGAGGTTAATTGTGGCTTTTTCCTCCCAACGCTTAAAACAATAAAATAAAATTTTTAATTAAAAAAACAGCTTGATTTGATAATTCACTTGTCGATTCATATTCTTTAATCCTCCTCGAAAACGTATAGACTCTCCTTCTGGGAAGATGTCACCAGTGTATCCCATTCGAGGTTTTTGCGTCAGTGTTGTGGGGAAATCTAGGCTACCAGATTTCCTGACAGCTCGCTCTCGTTTGTCTAGAATACAGTTAAAAAACTCTCATCAACAGGACTTCGACAATTTCTCTGAGCTTAATCTATAATATATTACTCTTTCTCCTTATAAGATATTACCTTATATATATGTATACTTTCTCTATAATATATCTATATACATTATATATTCACTTAAACTAGTATCTTTTAAAGGACCGAGGGCTAATAATGTTGCAATAATAATAATAATTATAATAATAATAATAATAATAATAATAATAATAATAATAATAAATTACCTTGTCAAATTACAGGGTCTGGTCGGTTAGAACGCTCGATGTCTCAGTCTTCATATAAGGCAAGGAATCTGAGACTGATAAAAGTTTACTGGCTCTGTCGGTTAGGACGCCTGATGTGTCAGTCTTTAAAAAGGTCGAGGAAATACCCGAAGTCGAAATAAAACTACTGGCTCAATCGGTTAGGACGCGCGATGTGTTAGTTGTTTAAAGGACCGATGGCTAATAAAATTGCAATAATAATAATAAAGCCAAATTTCGTCTCCTGGTTATCTAAATAAGGCCTCCGTCTCTGGACTCGTAGTTGAGTTATTTCGGATGAAATAAAAAGGATAACCCCTAAATCATGCGAAATTAGAACCTTAATATGGACCTTATTCTCAGCATATCGTCTCTTTAGGAAAGGATTTCAAACTAATTGTGGTTTAAACCTGTCCCCTTTATAGTAATAAGGCCTTAATATGATCTCGTTTCACATTTTGTTTTCCGAATAAAATCCTTAGAGGAAATTAGGAATAAGGGAGCGAAAAGTAGCCGGGTTTACACAATTAGCATTTATGAGTAGTGTTAGTATCTAATCTTATATTTAGCTGTGATTTTGTTTTAAGCTTGGTTTGGGGATTGTGAAAATCAAGGATGATGAACTCCCGTTCTTTAAGCTTTTTTAAATAAATTTCATAAAAAAAATTATCTTAGTTTTTATCTAGTTTTAAATAAGTGGTTAAAAAGGGGGCACTTTAGAATTAAATAATTTTTGAACCTTCTTAATTGACCATTTATGTTCTTGTTTGATGTGAGGGGTCATAAGTTAAGGGGGTTAAATTATTTCTTTTCGGGCGTGTCTTATAAACATTACGTGTGGGACCAACAATGGCTTAGTGTGGGAGAATTTGATGTGTGCTAAAACACACATCATTTATACCCCGGAAAATACTAATAAATGGATTGATAACACTAAAATATGCTTAATATTATTGCAAATATATTTGGTTTGTGTTTTTATGTCTTGCAGGTATAAGGGATTGAAAATAAAGCAAAAACGATGTCTTTCGGTTAAGATTTAAAGACGTTTATGCTTTTTTCGAGATCAAGTCAAAGTCGGAAAAAGTCCCCGAGCATGCCATTGAAAAGAGCACGAAAAATCAAGTTTAACGATGCCTTCATCTTTTATTGGGCCGGCCCGACACCATTTATATGGGTCGGACCGACCCATATTTATATTAAGTTAACTAAAGCAGCAGCTGTTGGGATTCTAGATTTGATGAGACAAAATAAATAAAAGAATGAAACAAAAGGACTAAAAACGTCATTAAAGAATTCTACAAGCTAGTGGAGAATATGTAGATTCTGGAAGATCTTCTTAAGAAGATAAAGATAAAATGAGATATTCTTTAAATATTTAAAAGATTTACTTGTCTAATGTTTATCTTCCTTTGTAAGTCTTGATCTCTCTCTATATAAAGAGATCATAGACACATAGTTTTGTGCGCACAGAAAATATGTAGACGTCTTATAAAGGTGTGTGTGAGTTCTCTTAGTAGACGCCTAGAAGTTGTGTGTAGCCCCAAGGATTTTTGATCCCTGTTAGATTGTAACCGTTCTAGAATTGATCATCTATAATTGGGGCTTGATGGAAACGTATGGTAATAAAACCTTGTTTAAATAACATTGAATCATGTTCATTATATTCCTCTGCATTGTATATATATTCTTTGTTATTTTTGTTAATCCTAGATATAAAAGATCTAACCAATCTTAAGCTTAAACGATCATATGGTATCCATAACAGCCCATACAACCGAGCCCAGCAAACTAGTGTTAAAACCTGTAAGCCCAAATTCTAAATCCAGCCAAAAGCTCAAGTTTAACACCAGCCCTAGACATTCGGCCCAACAGATAGCAAGGGTTCTAGGCCCAACATGGTTTGGAGTTAAAGAAAGGCCCATCAATAAAATATTTATATATCAAGTTAGCTGTGAAAAGTTAGCGTGTGAAATACACGTGCCCAAAATAATTCTAGTTTAGTGTGTGAGTCTTCCATTCTCACTCTACTATCCTCTTCGTTGGCGAATCCAGTCCCAGCACGTGGCATGCAGTTTTTCCCATTATTCTTTTCAATTATAGACTAGATTGGAATGCGTTTATTAGTCGCTTGAAAAAGGCCACGTGGCGTGTGGATATTGGTGGATCGAGTTTATATTCGCTGGCATGAGGCGGTTACGAGGATAAGAATTCCAAGGCAATCATTGGGAATTTATGCTTCTTTCCTCGAAGCTTCCTGGACGCTCCTCCCATACGATTCTACTAAAATACCCCCGTTTATTAGATTATTATTGGTTGGCTCTTTGAAAGGACTATTCTGCCCTCGACTCTATTTCCCTATTTAATAGGAGACGCAACTCATTTTCAAGGTGTTAGTTCTTAGGAGAAAAATTAATAGTGTAGTTTCTTTTAGTGTAGCTTATTTTTTTTGTCTTTTTAGCTTATTAATGAAGATGTTTGTGATGGAAGTGACTTGAGCTTATTCTTTTTCTAATCCTCTAATTTCTTTTCTTTTTAAGCTTACTTTAAGCTTTTTGCTAAATATCTTATTATCTCTTAATCAAATAAGCTTTTATAGCTTATTCGAATTGATTTTAAGCTTATATATTTTCTAAATAAGCATTTGGCTTATTTTGGATCTACTTTTCATATAGCTTTCGAATAAGCTCATTAAGGGAT